>JAUESE010000048.1:5523106-5540792 GCA_032274725.1 Malacoctenus triangulatus | reverse complement strand
TAGTGTTTGTGATGTTTGGTGAGAAACTGCTCTCACAGTCATAATGCAGGTTTCACTAACTTTGTGCCTGTGAAGATTTGACTTGTTTGGGACGCTTCACTCAAACCTGTTGTCGACACAGTTTTTGAGGGAGTTTCTCAAGTCCTTCACTTAAAACAAGGCACAAGAAGGGAACTGCTGACGTAATGGAAATGTCTTCACAACCTTACAGTTTCTGCAACACCAGGATGTTGAACTCGGGCTGCCGCACACTAGTATGATCTCGAGCACACCTTTGCTGCATTGTTTCCTCAGAAGGTGATCCTCCACCTGCTCTTGTGTATGCATTGCTTGTTCATGTATTGGATTATATTCTTGTCAAAGGTTTTTAAATTGGTCGCAACACCTCGTTACAGTGATGCACATTTAATCCTACAATAACTCTGTCATTACTGGTGTGTTAAATTGACAGAATGTTGCAGAGTTTTGGCAAGCCTGCCGACTTTTTAATTGACAAAACCGCATCAAAACTATTATGACTGCTTGAAATAAGTTGTCGCGAGTCTATATTCTGAGTATGGCTTGCTGATAATTGGACTGTCTTCCTTTGCTCCTGACATGAATGCAGACGGGGGGAAAAAAAATCACTCGGTTACAACCTCCCACTGAAAAGAAAATTGGCACAAGAGATTCATTCCTTCATCGCGAAAAGCCAAAGCAAACAAGCGAAAGAAAACTCCCCGCCCTCCCCGCAAAACAACACACAGCATTGAAATGTCATCGCCGAGGCAGGCCAGGCCTTTATTGGGATTGATGTGTGACGATGTTCCCACTGTGATACACCATCAGTTGGTGAGGGGCCAGAGGGGTTCACATGCACAGCCGCCCGCTGTGAGGTCCATCTGTGTGGGGGATGCAGCAGAGCTTGGCCCCTGCGCCTGTGGAGGAGATGGATCCTTTACAGGTGTCTCTGCCAGCAGGGACAAATTAAGAATCAGATGCACATGTGCACGGAGACATGCACGGGTGCACACATTCATTTACTGGCACAAAGACTTGCGACAAAAGAAAAAAGTGTACATGCACTGATACTGAAAAGCTCTTGAATTATGGGGCTGGGAGTAAAAAAAGCAGTAAAATTTCTTCACTATAAGACAAAATTAATATTTTTCAGTTTTTTTTTGACTCGGACAAAACAGATCCGTAGGGTGCTAATTATTCCATTAAGATTGAGTCCATGTCATTACAGAAAGTGGCTCATGAAACATAAAGGGTTGAAGGTTAATTAATTATTACATGAGGTGACATCTGTTCATTAAAGCTGTGATTTTATGGAGCTGGAAATTAAGCACATGAAGCACAGAGAGAAAAACTAAGACAGAAATTCGAAAAGGACTCCTTTTTTTTCTTTCTGTGAAAAATTATGGAGGTTATTGAGTCATGAACGGTCATCATGAAATTTCTATTTTTTTTTGTTTCTTTTTAGCTGAAACCTTTTTGGATAGCATTTCCTAATAAAACACACTTTAGTGATTGTAATAGAATTGACAGGCCTGCACCAGGTCAGTGATGTTGTATTAAATGATCACTGGCGCATTGTCGGGGGGGTTCCTCAGAGATTCAACGAGTGAACGATTCACAGAGTGCCATTCTCAGGCGAACCGTTTGGTTAAAGGATGAAGTGAATCAATTGTGGTTGACTTCTGTTAATCAGTCTCCCTGTTACAAAGCTAATTTGGTACCTTCCTGTTAAAAATGGCTGCTGAACACATGACCGCTGCCAGCATATTGTACTGAACACACACCAGATGAACACGGGGGATAACCGGAGCTTCCCTGGTTGAACACCTGTTGTTGTAGCACATGCCACAGGGTGGCGTTGAGATGAAACATCAGTGCAATCAGAAGACCATCTGTGATGGGGGGTCTGGTCAAGTCGGGTCGGGTAGCGTCAGGTGGCGATGGGGTCGGGTGGAGTTGCATCATCGGTCATCTGTGCTGGACTGCTGCGTGGTTGAGCGCTTTTTAAAGTTCTTCGATATGTATCGGGGCCAGTGGGTCACTTGAGCGTTGGTCAGTGTCAGAATAACCAACTGAAAGATTCCTTGGTTTCACTGGTGTCACCAACGGCTGGCACGACAGGAAACATGTGGGGTAACAGCAGCTTGGGCTCGCTGAGGAGAATCTTGGTCATTGTGACCCAGACACCTTTGCTGAACCTGAGAAAAACACCATGAATGGTGTTGAGCAGTGAATAGCATGAAGAAAAGTCATGCAGTTGTGAAAGCTTGTCTTTCCAGACCGATCAAATTGCTGATTCTGCTGTTATAGGAATGTACATTTGCTGTGTTACAGATGGAGCCTCCAACCTGTTGTTTGCTGTAATCTGATAGAATTTGTGGATCTTTCTTCGATTCCAACATAATTATCAAGAGTCTTGAGAGAATCCTGAGCTTGTGATTCAGAGAGTTCAGAGAAAAAAAAACTGCCAATGACTTTAATTTGCGCGTATATACTTCAAAACAACGATTTTGACTCCTTTTAATTACTTTTTCGAGACAATATTGACAAAATTGAATAAACTTTAACAGGAAGATTTTAGTTGATGATTCATTTGGGGTAAAATTCTGAACATTTGGCATTAAGATACAATAATGTTGAGCATTCTTACATTCTCTTTGGATTTTTTTGTGACCATAAAATTCACAAGTTCGATTATATGAACTCTTCATCTTGCACGACTTAATTTGTACAACTCAGTAAAACAAAATGCAAACATTTTTAATTCAGGCCAAAAGCTTTCTTTGTGCTTTAAAAAAAGGGAGAAACGACCAGAATTGTGGTCACTGCCAATGTAAAGCCTTTTTGCAGGCATCATCATCCACCCTGTCTTCTTTTTTTCCCTTCAAATAATTGAGGTTAAATTAAAATGTCATGGTAATATTGCCTTTGCTCCAGCAGTCATTATCACTGTGGATAAGCCTTAAAAGACGTCTATTGGGAAATTGCAAAACCCAGAAAAGTTCAAGGATTAGCAATAAGGTGTTTCTAAATTTACACAACATGTTCCAGAGCCTGAGCTGCTGGTTTCGATATGAGATCATTCTGCTATATGTCAACACTTGCCTCGAACACGGTAATGATTTTCCAAACCGTATTATTGGAGATATTCCGGGCAATCTTATTTAACCCCCTCTGAGCCTAAAACCACCTGGATGTATTTGAGTCCAGGGTTTTGAGTACTGATATCAAGTTCTGAGGACTCTTATCGTGCTTCAGGAGTTCATGTGACAGACTAATCAGGAACAGGTTACGAACATCCAGCAAACACACGACGAACATCTGTCTGGAACGGTTACCACTGTCATAATTACAGAACATTCTTCTGAAAGGACATATGTCAGACGCACGTAATTATGGCGTAGCACAGACAGTGCAGTGCGGCTGCAGCCGTGGAAAATAAAGCTGTTTTTTTAAGCTTGGGTGGGGTTTCCCTGATGTGAGGTAAGTACAGTTCTCAGGAGTAGATTAGCCGTTCAGTCATTCCAGCAGAGTTTAGAACGGCGTGCATACTCAGACACCTGTGATGTGAATCTCTAAAAGGTCTGTCAGCTTTCAGACCAACCATGACTATTCTCATACTGATGACTCATTTCAGCGGTATCGTCTTACAGCCACTGTCGCTTACCTAATCCTGTGCCAGGTGTTGTTCCAGTAAGATACTTACAGGTGAATTGAACACTAAACCGTCAGTTTGCTGTGGCAACTGATGGCTGTTTGTTGGGACACTTTTTTAGTTTCAGCCTTTCCATCAGTAATGCAACACTATTATTCATCCACCTATATGTCACGGTGAAGCCTTGCATAACTTCCTCATTCTTGAAAATTTGACGTGTCAGTCATGATTTTTATAAAAGTAAAGCAGAAGCCTTTCGGCAACCACAGTCATCTGTGGCTTCGCTTGGCACTGCGAGCTGGCCTTCAATCCGAGCATTGATGGTTCAGGCTGCCCTGTCCATGTCTCTCGGTGCCTCACAGAAAGACACTGAACCAAAAGTTTCTCCCTGTGGTGTGTGTGTGTGTGTGTGTGTGTGTGAGCGTCTTGCATGGCAGCAACTGCCACTGGTGTGTGATTGGGGGACTGTGGCTTACAGTGTAAAGCGCTTCTGGGACTGCTGAATGCAGTGGAAAAAGCTCTGAGTGGAGTCCATTTGCCATTTACTGAGGAATGGGTGCAAGAACATTTGTTTTTCCACTTTGGTGTTCACATCATTTGTTCTTAAAACAGCACAAAAAGTGCAGAGTGTACAGTAGTCCAAAGGGCATGTAAATTCTTACTTTTTCATCTGTACCATCAAAACCGTATTTTATCTTGCGTTGCAGTTCAGGTTGCAGGTTTGCTAACTAGTGACAGTTGGAGCTGGACTGAAGAATGAAGAGTGATAAACTTTGACTCAAATATTTCTTCTCCATCACTGTTTCATTCTCACTTGACTCTTTTCAGTTTTTCGGTTGTTTCGCTGAAGATCAAAAGCACCAAACTTAATGACCCATTCATAGTTTCACTGTACCGGCCGTGTGTGTTTGGACATGCATGGCTTAGTCTTTGAGACGAGCATATCGCACTGGTTTGATCATCCAGGTACCCTCCAGCGTTGTTTGTGGCAGGGTGACCTGACACTGATGTCTGACGTCAGTTGTACTCAGTGACACAGCCAAACGATCAGACCTTGAGCTGAAGGTATGCCTGCTATTCGGCCTATCAAAGTGCCCTCTGATCGCTGCCTCCATGTCTCAGGAAGAAGATGTTAAGGTAGTTTCGTGCAACTCGACTATGATAACCACCAGTGACAAAGGGGCTCCACTTGAGTGGGAAACACATCTCCAAGCAACAACCGGATACCAAATCCTACTGAGTGGAGAGGAATAGAGCCAGTCTCAACCCTGAGAAAGAAGTGAAAGAAGAAAGAGTGGTAAAACTGAAGGTTCAATAGGTCACTGCACAAGCAAATACTTTTTCAAAGCTCTCGGTCTACTTTTTCAGCCGCTTGCAACTGCATTACCTCAGCCTGAGGCGACCCGATAACTTATCTTTACGACTGGCAGGTTTTACGTAAAGAACTTGATCCACATCAGTCACTCACGGTGAAACACTGCAGAAAATTCTGCAAAGCGGAAAGAGGGCGGTGGTGGTAGTGATGGGGGGGGGGGGGGTATTCCCTGTGAAAAGCACCTATACATACTCACCTCGATGCGACCGCCTGTTCTTGATTTGGAAATGTGAAGCAGCATGAGAGGCAGATTGTATTGATGATGTCATCTGAGACAAAGGCGGAGCCGCTTCAGAGACAGCTCCAACATAGACAGTGAGTAATGGGGGAGCAGTTTGACAGCGCCCAGCGTGACTTTAATGGGATATCGGCACATTTCCTCATTCACAGCTGTAATCTCTACCTTCAGATAAAACACATTTGCATCACCAAATGAGTAATGAGTTCCTCAGTCTTTATGGTACATTTTATCAGCTCACAGGCTGTATGCAGAGAGTTTTACATTTGACTTTTATGGGGCACCCAGAAATTTCAACACTTTAAGCTGTGGCAGATATTGCTGGTATTGCTAATGGCCCTGCTTCTTGCTCTCGTGCAAAACATTGCATTTGCGCACAGGATCACGTTGTAACGCGGGACGAAGCAATTTTCAGGTGGCAAATGGCTGTCTGATCATAATCATACTGTACTCTACTGTAGGCTAAGTCCCTGTTGTCTTGCAGCAAAATGAAAGGTGCAGACCAAACCGGCCCAGACATGCCCTTTATGAGAATTAGAATGATTACTTCATGCACATGCTGGCTGGCAGGAGTGCAGCCACAATAAAGTGTTACAGATTTATTTTTCCCATGGCCTGGTTCCAGCTTCTGTTATTAACGATGGTGTAATGTGGGCCGGTCTGCCTGTGCCTGCCTGTCCCTGAGAAACTCTAGAGGAGGTGTTGCCTTGAGGAGGAAAGAAAAAAAAGGAAAAGACTTCATGCAGGATCTGACATGTCACTGCTTCTCTGACACACATGACGGTTTGGCTCAGTCAATCTGCTATTGCTCCTTTTGTTCTTCGTCCAATCCGGCGCTGCACTCGTCATGTTATTGCGCTTATTTACTTTGCTGTTTGATAAATGGCGTGCTTTAATAACATGGCTGCAATCAGGCTTTGTTTCGTGTGGCCATTTCGTGCACAGGCATGTTGATACTACACACCAGGATGGAGCAGTCCAAGGCCAGCAGCAGGTTTTATCAGACCAATCGGGAGTGTATTCATTCATGTATATAATACAATTAGCGAGATATGAAGTCGATACTGAATGTTAGGGCTGCCATCTCACAGTCAACTAAATTGCTCGTCAGTGAGAGCAGTGGAAGTCATTGCAATTCGTTACATCGCCTGAAAGCAAAAGGTCTTTGTGCAAGAGGAGGAAAAATACCACATTGCATGTTTTGCATAAGACTTTCAGAATGCAATAAGGGTCACAGTGCATTATTGGGCCACTTCATCTTCTCCTTTTTGAATACAAACGTGTGTGTGTGGATGCAGACTGAAGACGATTTTTATGACATATTTGAACTATTGAACTCGGACTGGAAACTAAAACAATGCTTGGCATAAGGTAACCTCCACCGAGCAAGATGTTTCACATTTTGAATATGATGCATGAAACCATAACATTTTCAGAAAGTATTTGTACTTCTTTCCAATAACAGGGGAAAATGTGGAGTTGGTAATTGCAGGCGATTAGATTGTGCTTTCAATTTTCTGGTCTGGCCCATGTGAGAATAAACGAGGCTGTGTGTGACCCTCTGAACTGAGAGTTTGACACCTTTGATTCATTGTTCATTTTGAGTTCACTTGAGGCTCAGTACTTCCACTCCTGAACTTGTTTTTTTCTGAACATGTTGTGTTTAGAGTGAGATCAGAGGCTTTTGCATCTAAAAAGAAACAAGTTTCTTGACAAATGACGGCTTATTTAAAAACGGAAAATGTTTGTGGTGCCAAAGTTAGAAAAAAAATAGGACTTTTGTTTCGGTATTTCTCCACATTAGCTCATAGCAGACAGCCCAGCCTCCCAGGCTCCCAAAGACGGCGAAACAAAGGATCACACACAGATTTTCACCTGAAGGCAATTTAAGGTCAATATTTGATCTCAGATGCTTGTTTTTGGGCTGTGGGACGAAACGTACACACACAAAGCACCGTTTCAATCCAGGGACAATCTTAGCGTAAGGGCCTGAGAACTGAACACTACAACATTGTAGGATGATCTTTTCCTATAATAGAGTAATCCATGTGTTTGGGACAAGGTTTTCTCTATGGCCTGATGAATTAGTAGCTGAGACTTAGATGTTCTTAGGATAAAGTACAATATAACAACTCATGAGTCAGTTTGAGGCATCCTGTGACACATTAAAATACAATTTATTTTAAATAGTTATTTTTTTGCTGTCAGCATCAACATGTGGTTTTGTATTTTTTCAAATTCTCATGTTCTTGTGGTCTTCCATAATATCGGAGTCTCCTCGCAAAGTTCTTCACAACCACTTTTTTCTTTTTAACACCCTGAAGCTTGATAATCATGCTTTCATAATAAATCATGGTTGCCATGAGAGTGTGAATGCGAAGCAACGATTTGCTTGAACAAATGACAACTGGCTGATGAGATAAATCTTCAGTCGAGGGAATCCCTATTACATTTCAGGCAAATTGAGCGATACATTTCAAACTTGAACTCTTCAAACAGAAAAACTGGTCATGAAATTTGATTAGCATCTGAATCGTAATCCTTCCTCAGCTCTCTATCAAAACAGTCAACCGCTTCTTGATGAGAGAATTCATGAGTGGTTGTTGGGGGAGGATAAAAAAAAAAAAACGGGTCATTTGAATTGTGTGAAACAAATCAACTTGTCACCTCAGGGGTTGCCCTGACTCCGATAGTGTAAACCGGTTCTCTTGCGCGGACTTGTGAAGCGAGCTAATTCATGTATGGAGTGCTGCGGGCGATTTTGCTGGTGCTGTCAGTACTTCTCACGGTCCTACAGCCTCCGTTCTGCCTGCACATGGTTGCACATAGTCGTGCATTGGGGACGGATCTGCGCGCATTCGTCGCCTCCATCCATCCTATCTATAACCGACTTTTGTCTTCACTGCACCCTGCAGGAAAATTTGATTTGCATGTAGGGTTTGACTAAACTTGTTTTGCAGCAAAATGCAAAGCATACGCAGTTTCTATCTAATTCAAAATTCACTTCTTTCATGACTGATTCATGACATTTATGCTTACTGACAGTTAATGTGCAACTATTAACGAAGTTTGGTTTCATTCATTCGGGAGTTTCATGGAGTCTGACAGTAAACTTTCTGACATTAGCACATTTGTAGCAAGTCACAAAACTGCACCAGTATGATTTTTAATACAGTTGCATTGTTGCTACTGAAAACTTCAGCATTCATGCTAATTATAGCACTCACCCAACATTAGCCCTCATGTTGACTCTGGGATTCATGCTAAGCTGCAGCAAAATAAAGTTTTTTCATAACTTTTTTTCCCTTGTAGCTTCAAAAAACTACATTTATGGCATCGCAGTACCCAAACTAGCTGTTGAGGCTGCATGAATTCTGAAAACGTATGAACAAATAGACAAGGTGCAACAAAAGAAAAGGTAATAAGATGATAGTACAGTATAGCGTCAGTTTCTTGGCATCTTATATAAAACCTGCGGTCCCGATAGGAGAATTCACAGTGGATTACTTACACACGTTTGCAAACTGGGTCAGAAGAGCTCTTGTTACCTTTAAACTGCAGTTACCTCACTTCCAATATTCAGACTGGGAGTAAACAACACTGAACTATTATATCTGATACAGTACCTCCTGTGCGCAGACTCTAGGAATGACTAAAATGTGACTTGCCCTGGAGGTTTGCTTGGACAAGGCTGCTTTGAGGTTGTCATCTGAAAATATAATATACTGCTTGGGAAAAAAAAAAAACAACAACCCCTGACAGCAAAGTGGACAGCCAAGATGTTTTCAATGGATACAACTGAGGAAAATGCTTTATTATCTTCGTTATGAGGTAATTGTAAACAGTTAATTTTTTTTTTGTCAATGGCCTCTCACATCGGTGCTTGTTTGTTTTTTGCACCACTGAGAAAGACAATAACTGATGGATTTTAGCCAAAACAAGTTTAAGCTGCTCAAGAAACGTGAGCCATCTGAATTGTGACAAATTTAAACTACACAATCCAAACTGAGCTGAAAATGTTCATAAACAAGTCGTAAAAATATGAATTCATACATTCGAGAACGGTTCAAACTTAACAAAGCAGCGATTTTTTTTCAAATTTCTTTGCTTTGGGCTTCAAAAACCTTATTTAGATCACTGACAGTAATTTAAACATAATCAGAAAAGCCACTGAAATGAGTGCATTGCAAGTTAGAAATCAGGCTGCAACTTACATTGAAAGAAGGTTTATTCTTCACTATGTGCAGATGTTGTGGCTGAACTCGCTGGCTGGAAAGCATTGGCAGCGAATATATGTGCAGAATGACCTCAGATCCAGAGAAGCACAGCAAAAAAGAAAAGAACAAAAAAGATGCCTTTTCTTTGAGAAAATTAAGTGGTCTGTGCTCCTTCTGCATAAATACCAAAGGCATCACTTAATAGATTTTTCAACCACAGAATGAGTCATCAGCTTATGAATCACATGGAAATCATCTGTGATGTGGCTCCTGATATTTATTTGTCCTTGGTCATAAATTTCAGAAATGCTTTCCTCGACATAGTAAACAGATGAAGTCGTTAATAAACAAAGCCATGATACATTTGCTGCCTGGTTTTTTGTTTATCCATCACAGTCCTGCACACCTACCTCTTATTTTTCACACATTTTCAGGAAGAAGTTTAATCTTTGATGACTGGACGTGAAGACTTCACATCTATATAATATTGTCCTAAATCACCTCCTGTAATGAGTTTTGTGGGGACAGTTCAGGCTGCAATAGTATGTTGACTCAAACCAGACTTTCCTGCTTTGGATTTTATAACTTTTATCAATTTGTTTGGAATGAAAGCTCATTTCAAAAGAAGTTAAACAAAAGCATTCAGGGATGCAGAAAGAAGCATAAAACCGTGGCCGCGTGGAGCGATTAATCTCTCTGTGCAACAAAGCAGCATCAGCATCGTATCAATTCATTTTTAGGCTAAATTGATTTTTTTGGAGCCTGAAAAACTCCTCCTTTAATATGGATTGAGTTTCAAGCTCCATTTGTTTCATAGTCAGGAATATGATAAGATCTCTATTGGCAGAAGTCCCAGATCTGGATCGCCATCAATATCTAATCAGATGTTCCGGGGAAAAAAAAGGCCTCATGGAAACCTAAATGTTATCTGAGATCTAAAAGTGTCAGACAACTTCCTTAAAAGGTAACTGCAAGTCAGATGACCATAACCACTCAATTTCCCCCGAGCTGCTTGGCATTGTATCATTCTAAACCATTTTTCTGTATTTCACAGCTTTCTGAAGTGAAGCAGCTTCTCCTATTTACTGCTCTGTAACCACCATTAGACATGCACATTTGAAGCGAGTAGAGTCATATAGCAGAACAGTACATGCTGTTTCACAGACTGAACCACACTGCTGACTGAACCTGTGATTGTGGCCATGAACCCCCGATGTATCAGCTGATAGTCATGTTCTGCTTGGGCTTAGGAAGTAGCCAGCAGTGATCAGACAGAGAATACTGAGTCTGTACAGGGGGGAAGACTGCTGTGTCGGTCACGTTAGGTTGGATGTGTGCAGAACGCTTGAGCTATCGATAATCCCACCACATGTACTTCTCTCGCCGCTAGAAAAGACGACCTGTGAATTCAAAAAATGGGTGTACAAACCGACGCAACGTATTCGAGATGACTTCGAATACAGAACCAGATCAAATTAACTAGATAGAAAGCAAGCCTGCAAGATTGTTTGTTTATCAAAATAAATGTAACACAAGATAGCAACATGGGTAGAATGCTAAACAGCTGGCAAGAAAAATGTACACCAAGGTACATTTTGAGATAGTGAACTAACTCAATAGATGGAAAGCTAGTTTACTTGCAGATGAATAGTAAGTAAGCTCGTTGTGTAAGGTAGCAGAAGCAGCCAGCAAGAAAGAAGTGTTGCAAGGTAGACAGTCAGGAAGACAGTTAACTCGGTAGTTAGTGAGGTAAAGGTATAACAAGCTAGCAGAATAGATATATTGCTAAATTGACCGAAGCACAGCTACAGATGTTTTCTGGAAAGCCTGTGGCATGGTATAAAGTTTTTATCTCTAACCACTTTTTTTATTATTCAGTCTTGATTTTGGCTCGAACACAGAATGGGAATGTCTGGACTGTTTTTTTGGTTTGGCAAAACATTTGTCTGTCAGCACAAAACAAAATCCAACCTGTTGACTGGAATTCAGCTCAAAGAACTCGTGTTTTTCTCTGTGTTTATTATCAGCTTCTCATTGATATCAAAGACACCTCGCGTGTAGCTTTTCAGTGGACTGCAGGTGTGTGCAGGAAGGAGCTGTTTAAGGGTGTTCCTTTAACATTCACAGTAGAACTGTTTTCAATTGATTTCTGGCTGAGGATTGAATGAAAATATGGCCCCGGGAGTATCACTCCCCCTTCAGTCACGTCCAATATCTGCAATTACTTACACTGGATTTAATGACAGCGAGCTCCCTTCCAGAAAATAGATGCCTCACAGTGGTGTAGCGAGGGTGTTTTCGACGGCCTATCACAACATCATCTATTCTGGTCAACGCCTTATTGTAAACGTAGCCTGTAAGAGTAATAAACACAAAACTGATCTCCAAGTAAACAGCATGATGCTCAGCTTTTTTTTTTTTCTCCCTCATGATCCAAGACAGAAATCCGCAAGCATCCAAGGTTACCCCACCCGACTCCGTTAGCCCTGCGGGTGCCAAAACAACAAGTTCAAACGCAACCGAGTGCAGATGTAATCAGCTTGTGTGTTGCAGGCAACCACAAAACACCATCGAGGGCATTTTCCCATGATGCCGCCGCAACCTGCAGTAATTACGTTCTGACAGAGCTGCCTTCACATTACCGTAATAGCAACGTGTTTGATAATTTCCTGGCACTTAACAGAAAGGCCAGATGCAACCTGGGTGGAATTTCACTCAAATTGCCATATGCAAGAGTTCGCTCTCAGTGACAACAGGGTGATCCAGCTTGCTATTAGCAGCGTTTTTCAAATTACTGTCACTGAATAGTCATTAGATTTATTGGTTTATTGCCAGGACATAAAATTGACGTCACGTACCTAAAATAAAAAGACAAAAAAGGAGAGTGTAACTAAAGACAGCGAGGAAGTTAAAAAAAACAACCTAGAATGAATATTTATTCAGCTTTGGTAAATGTTTTGAGTGCAACTTAAATTTAACGACAGCGATATTGCGGGAATGAGAAGTGCACCATATTTCTTTCCGGACTGATAATACATCAAGTGACGTTGGACTTCCCCTCTCCTACACGGCTGTACACATTTCTTCTATCGTGCCCCACGGTTCTGTCTGTCAGTCTCTGTCAAAAACATGCAACCTTATACTCAGTGTCACTGCCACTTAATCCTCAGGGCATTTCTGACTTCTTCCGCTGGTACAGGGAACCCTGACACGCCAACCCCCCCAACACACACTCACACATGTTGAATACCATCCCACCTCCATAATGAAGTCACCATCTTCTGGTTTCATTTTAGGATAGAATCAAGGGCGGCTTCTAAGGAAAGACGATAAAGTTTAGTGTTCTCTGGAAGACTGTTGGGGGAACAAGTTACACCCGGACTGGCTGGAGTTATTTCAGCGTGGTTGGTTTCGGGAAAAAAGTTGTACTTTCCAACCATCATGTGAAAATGATGTCACAATTCTGTCAGTTCATCTCAATATACAAAAAAAACTTGCAAAAGGACTGAAGAGAACCTTTTATTAGTTGTCTGTTTGAAATGTCATTAAAGTTTAGATTGAAGAAGATGTAACAAGTACGGAGACGAGCATGAACCTTACAATTCCAACAGTTAATTGACACTGTTGGATATAAATTACTACAATCTCTTCACCTAATCTCAGCCAGGATCAGCCCCAGTAAAAGCGGCACAGAGGACCAACGGATGGACTTGTATTTGTCTCCGTCAATCATCTTGTACCTCTTGAGAATAAAACTCCCTGAAAATCTCCCAAAAAATTCTCTTGAAGAATAACTTACAGCGTGAAACACGCAGTAAAATGTCTCCGCTGGAGCTGCTAAGACCAGGACTCCCAGCATTTAGACATTCGAGATGTATTGAGTCAGTCTATTTTTACTTTCCTGCATTGTTGCCTCACCTTCTCCCCGGAGCCATCTGTCTGGAGCTTTTAAAGGGGATTAAATATAATTGGTTATTGCAGGAGCCACTCGCCAAAAGTGACTAGTGTCAAAATCAGCACTGTTAGAATACACTGTAATTAAGCTGTTGTTTTAGGGTAAACAATAAAGCAAGTCAGTAAATAGGCTCCTGTGTTTGCAAGAATGATGTGCACTGTTGCAACCAGTCTGAGTTTTATGCTGAAGTTTTTCATTTCTCCGTTCTGTTTTGGAGTGATTTAAATTTTGAATACAAAACTTGAACTATCTTTCTGATTTGCTGAGAAAACACATTTGATTCATACTTCTGTGCAAAAAAGCTAAACTTGCGGGCTATTTCTGAGGAGAAAACACAAAGCCAGTCGCGTCACTTTCAAGAGAACAGAATAGTCAGAAAACATTGGATTGTTAGTAGCTCAGCTCACATTTTCACACTGCTCACGAGAGGGATGTAGAAGATCTATTTGGATTTATTTGCAGTGTGCTTATCACTGACTTTTATTTAGTTTAAAGCCGGAGTAAGTTATTAATGATTAATTGCCAACAAGTTCAAAAAGACAAAGTTCTGGCCAAGTACATCCACATTACTGTTGATCAAGAAAGTCCACGTGTATAAAGCGGAAACATTGACCTAATTTCCCTGGAACAGATCACAGTTACAAGCAAAGATAAACTTCTGCACGTCCAAGTTAGCCTGTTACTCTGATATTTACTGTTGAATTTAGGCTTCCATGTTTGCATTTTGACTCCGTTTTAGAGTTCAGAGTCCTGGCTGCCTTTTTAATCCAGTTGCAGCAGCACTTGGCAAAGGCTCCCTGCCAGCTCTCCTTCTGTAGCTCGTGTCACTTTAGTCAAACAGAAGCAAAAAAAAAAAAAACACAGTTTGGCTCTGTGGCTCAGGTCACTCAGACTTAATTCAGCTAATGAGATTATTTCTGCCTCCGAGAAATGTTTGTGTAACCACAACAGCTTTTTAGCTCTTAAGAAGCTTTTTAATGCAGCATGTCCAAAAAAAGGGAAACATGAATGTAAGTGCATATATGCAGTGAAACCCAGGTTTTTATTCAACAACAGTGGATTTATGGATTAAAAAACAAAGCAGAAAAGGCAAATACATGAGCTCACAGAGCCTTAATAGAACATTTTAAATATTTAGTCGAAACCATCAAAGTGGAGCAACGATATTTTGTGTTCGGCACATGGATACGCTGCAGATAAAGCGTTTCCTGTAATCCTCCGAGATGATATATTTGTTTCATTCTGGGGATTTGTATTGTGTGTGCATCATTTTGTTTTTTTTCCAGTGTTATTGTTTCTTTTGATAGTTGCCTTTTTTTTCGACTGTGGCAATCACATCGCCAAGAGTTTTCAGGAATTCTTCAAAACCGTATTTGGCAGCAACTGGTATCAAATAGGGATTAACATTAGCATTAGCTGCTCTACAAAGAGACCGAGTATTTGGACTAAAAGAGGAACATTTAGCTCAATCCAGTTCCAGTCATCTGATAGGCATTTTGCACATTTGCAAATTAGGCACATTTTAGATGCCGAGGGATCTCATTTTACCTTCCTATTTACTGTGAGACATTCTTTTGTAAGGAGAGCAAGAAAAAATTAGCCTAACCTCGTTCAGACGTCAGTCTGTTTCAGCAGACTGTGGCAATAAGTTCCCACATAATCGTCACAAATTATTGAGTATCGACAAATGTTCAGTTCCTGTGATCTAACCAAGAACATTTGTTGCAAAAGTGTGTTGTACAATTCAGCTTCCTTCAGTGATCAGATAAGTGTTTTAATATCGGGTATTTTTTGAGGAAAATCTGCGATTAATTACCTTCAAATGTTCCGATGCTAATGGCAAAGTGAATGCTTGATGTTTGCCAACCAATATCCGAAATTTACTTATCCTGCTGTATTGTAATTTTTTCTACGAGTTTACGGAAACTAATTTTCGGGGGATTTTAAGCTTCCAATGTTTTTACAATAACGTCTGAGCCAGAAGTGTCAAACATGTGGCTCGGTGGGGCCACATGTGGGTCTCATCTGGCAGGCTGACGATATCAGGCAGCGTGAAAATGAAAGACAATTTTAAATCTGTAATCAACATAACTTCTGTTTCTAATTTGTTCACTGGAAACATAGCTAAGTAAACGCTGTAATGCAACACATTAAGTTGCATTTTTCCCACTGTGTGTCACTGACAGAATTCAGATGTTTCCTCTTTAAAAATGTTGCCACAAGAGAGTTCATGGCAAACTTCCTTTCACTCGTTTTGCATTTAGTGTTTGAACTGGCGCCCCGTTCTGTCCATAATTTTCCTTCTCATTGTCTAATTACCTCTTTCCCTTTCTCACACTTATCTACACCATCTCCATTTTTGTCCATCCCTCGACTGAAAGCATGTCTATCCTGTTTCCTTCCCCCTCCTCCGTCTCTGTCCTTCCATCTGTCTCTGGTTCTTTCCTTCTCTCTCCCCATCTGTCTCTTTTGAAGATCTATGCTCAGTCTTGATTTAGTGAGGTATACTAAGTGCATACAAAGCCCTCAAAGATTAGTGATGCTATCACACTCTTCTGCATCGCTTCAAGGGAGAAATCCCTCCTCAGATTCTGTGGAGGACGGATTTTTTAAAAGGAAGACACTCTTCAAGTTGAAGTGCAACAACACAGCGTTTGCCACAAAGACAAGAGCGTTTTGATGTGCAGAATTAAACACGGGGAAATGCCATCTGATAAGGGCACAACACCTTTTGCTTTACATGAAACGCCTTTCCTTTTAACTGGAATGAAAAGCGTCATGTTCAATACAAACCACTCTACAGTTCATAGCTTTTCAACAAAATTATGTCAAAAATTTCAAATCCAGCAAATATCACCAATGTCACATTAAGTCTAAAAGAAAAGTGGCAAAATTGCTCTTAAACAAATTTATGTTATCACCTTCATGTGTGTTTCGCAGGCTGTGGTCTGGGACCCCCTTAAGGGGCCACCAGCGATCCCTGGAGGGTCCGAGGCTTTTTGCTGTTCAGCACTTGAGAAAAAGATTAAGACATTTCTGCGTTCCCCATACAGCTCATCGTTCGGTTGCTATCGACGTAATCGTGCACTAATTTTAGAATATACATCCAGCCACAGAAGAAGAAAACTTGAATTGGACGGGTCAACGTTGTTCGCAGCCTGGCCTCGTGACCCAGTTTGGGGCTTTGCGGCGTGCTCAGTAGCCTGTGAGAGTAAGTGCTTTTGAATTGCTGCCCCATCTCAACAAGTCATCTCACTGCGCCATACATGTCATCTTGCATCGAACAACGCCGCTTGACCTTGGTGCATAACTCAACATTTTGATCTGCGCGAGCTCCATGTACGCTCCATCAATCGTCCGGGGTCCGCCAACAGACCGACCGCCTGGGACATATTGAAGGTGGCACCCGTATGCCCGTGTTGCCACGTTCAATCTAAGGCCCTCTGATATGTTTATTGAATTATACATTTTCTCTGCACCCGTTTAGAGTCGCCTTTGTCACTGCGAGCGATCGATACGCTGGCGCTGCCGAGGCTAACAAGGGGCCTCGTCTGCTGCGGCTTGCACTCCTGCCTGTCACCAGATGGTATTTATTACGTGCTTTGTTTTAACATCCATTCAGTATGAGTGGAAATCAATTTTTCATTTGGACCTAATTGTCTCTGTGCACTGGCAGCTCAAGGCTCCACGGCCCTGAGCCTCGGCTCCCCTCGGTGTTACAGTGCCGGGGCCCACCCCACCTTCCACGCAGCTGTATTTTATACCTAATTACACATGTCTGAGGCCAACGGCGAGGAGTACGACTCTTCAGGGAATTGTCACTGTGGAGGCTGGCTGAGGGGACCCACCGTTGGTATCTCTCTGGTAGGGATTTAGTCATGCTTACAGTTGCTGTGCAGTACTTGGAAAGAGACTCAGTGACCCAGACTCGCTCTGCCTCTGGTGTTTTACATCACTGCTCAGTGCGGCGAGTTTGAGGAGCTGCATAGCTTAATGGCTGCATGATGAAACTTCCAGAGTGTCTGAGTTAGAATAAGGACAATGCAAAGAGGATTTCGATCCACTTGGAACCCAGAATACTGAAACAGACGCCTGTTGTCTTTCATCCCCCCTTTTTTTTACATGGTTCTGAATCTCAGAAATTCACACAGGATGCATGTTCAAAGCTCATATTTCACGACCATGTTGGGTGAGGTTACATGATTTAGCTTTGATGAAAAATGAAGACCATGTAAAGGTTTATTAT
>JAUESE010000048.1:5480459-5493770 GCA_032274725.1 Malacoctenus triangulatus | reverse complement strand
GTGTGAGAGAGTGAGAGAGAGAGAGAGAGAGAGAGAGAGAGAGAGAGAGAGAGAGAGAGAGAGAGAGAGAGAGAGAGTGTGTAGCATGAAAGCGTTGCAGACCCGGTCCAAACCGGCATCCAATAATGAACAACAGATTGCTATGGGAACAAGGTCATTCCTGTTATTACCTCGCTGGACAAACAGAAAGCAAGCGGTGGGATTCAAAAGCATGGCAGAACATATGTGATTTTTACACTGGCCAACCTCCACTCTTCACTTTTCTTCTCAAACTTTATTATTAGCTGTTTTTTTTTATTATACATATGGAGTTATGCTCTTGTGCAACATAAAGAATTGATTCAAACTATATCTGTTGTTTTGTGTCTCTGGAGAGCGAAGTCCTCCCTCTACGCTAAACAAAATGTACCTGAAAACAGCAGAAGATGAGATCCGGGCAGTTTTTGTTGAGCTACACTGAGTATGTCAGGTCCGTATGAACATTATTTGTGACATTTTTTCTCGTTCCTGAGTCGTTTGATGATTTTCACCCACTGCAGAGATCGTGTCCCTTAGGATAATATCTGATTTCATTCAGCCTGTCAAAAAAAACACTATTATTCACTCGCTGCAAATAACTTCTCTTTTCTATGTTTTGTTTTGTTTTTTTCACATTTTGCGATGGTCCCAAATAAAGTCCTCTCACAGAAGCACCGGAAAGGAATCTTACCTCAAAAAGTACTCAAAGTTAACACAGACTATTTCTCACCTCGATTGTGCTGCACTGTAAAAGTCAGTTGCAGGTTGTCCAATTCACACACAGGCCTCCAGTGATGTTGTGCCTGAACTAGTCCCACCAATAATAGTCTCTGTATCACACCATGAATCCAGTTAATCAGACGAGTTTATTTTCCTTCACCAGCCATTGTGGGCAAAAACTAAAAGCTCTGAATCTCCTCAAATGACCTTTTTCAGGTAGCCGCAGCATCAACAGGCTCATTCGGTCTTTACGTAACTCCGCCCTCTTACTAAAATGTATCCAATCAAATGTCATTTGCGTGTTGACATTATTGTTGCGCTGTTAGAGGACCCAGGCTTCACCACCTGACAGTAAATTGGTTGGTTTGCTCCAGTGAGGGCTTTTTGTAGGTTTATTGTCGAGCCACCGGTCAAAATAAAAGGGATGATTGTTAATGGTTGGTAAATTGGCACTGATTTTCATATTCATTTGTGCAAATGAAAAGCTTTTACTTCAGAAGCCAGAGTAACTGATTTTATTGTGGTGTTTCATCTCATTTAGGCCACAATATTCCATTGATTGAATACAGGCTCCTTATCAATATGTTATTTACTTGAGAAAAATAGCCGAAAAAGCAGAATGCATTTAATCGCAACATGTATGCATTAGCTTTAGCATGTATATGCAATCAGCAATCAGATAAAGTTGGAGAAGCATTAGTTTGATGTATAGATTCTGTAAGAAATGAGGCATTCTTTGTAAATCACTTGACACAGCGTGGCCGGGAATCATTTGCGATATGAAATCTCTCACTTTCTGCGCTTTAACTTTATGATAATAGAAAGTGTCACAGGTTTGTAAATAGGGACGGCGTAGCAATCTGATTCCACGTGTCCCTCCTCTACCAACCCGGCGTCACCCCTCCCCCGACACACACATACACACACCTCTAAACAATCAGTCGGGGTAATGAAAGTGATAATGGTAATCTTTACGGCCCACCATGCCAGCCCAAGACACCAGCGACCCCCCGACACTGATTTAATTAGCTTTCTTCTTCTCCTTCTCCTCCTGCCTGTCTTTCATCAGCCTCGGCCCTATAAACTATTAATGGCCTCTTAGGCAATTTAGCTTGATCACTCAAACCAGTCTGCATCTTGCTGGCCTGAAAATGTTGGAGGAGATTAGCAGGAGGGGGAAAATGCTTGCCTGTAAAAGAAAGAGAATGAACCAAATTGTGGGGGTGGGGTGTGGGGTGGGGGGGGGGTGATTAATCTTAATCAAAACAGACCTATCATGGTCTGGGCACCCGGCATGAGGAGAAGATCAGGGCTGTTTTCTTTTCCCTCCCAATGATTCAACTAGTATTTGGCAGGGATGCTCACATGCCAAACCGTGTAAGTGAGACATTTGTTGTGCTTGTGTAATGAGGTTTTATTCAAATCTGAAAGCCAGACAATAGTCCACAGGAATGTCATTCATAAAACGATACCACTGCAGCACATTTCCTGAGACATTCAACGTTTGAAATGGATATTCTTTGTTATGGGAAATTTCAGTTCCAAAAAAAAGAAAGATAAAGAATTATAATGGAGGAAAGTAAACTGCAAAAAAAGATACGAAGAAATGAATTTGAAAAATGAAATTGATATATGTTAAAAAAATTAATGAAAATTGTGCAGTTGTAAAGCTTCTTATGTGAACCCAAATTTTTGCTTGAAAGGTTTTACAATATATATTTCTATGTGTGTATATATGGAACAGTGTTGATGTATTGAATGAGTAAATGTTTTTGGTGGTCATTTACGATCAGAAGGCCTATTTGAGTGTTGTTTATTCACTGTAATAGAAAAGCAAAACGTCCCATCGTTGTGTGTTAATCGTCAAATAATCAGTAGTTCCAGTCTCAAGTAAACATCTCACAGTCAATTGAGCGTAAACCACAGGGAATACGTCTTCACCCAGACGTTCCAGGAAACTGAGCAGACAGTTTTCCAGTCACAAACCAACCCTCTTGCCCCCTTTGGAAAAAAAGGGGGTGACACCATATATATTCTCCATGTCACGACAATGCCCGAGGGGATATTTCACCAGAATGAATGAGTGACTCAGTCTAGTCAGTCCCATCCTCTGGCTATAAGCACAGTGGTTTGGCGTCATCACCCTTGCCAAGACATGCAAGCCTCCTCGTATTCCCAGAACTCCATGCGTACGACATGAACAACGCCGTCATTTTTGAGCAATAGAAGTTATCTCGAGAACATTAGCGTCACATGACCTTTCAGAATACAACACAGTGACTCCCAACAATGAAACGGCCTCAGAAACGACATAAAACGTCTATAGCTCAGCGACTCTACTCTTCTCTGTTGTTTTTTCCAATATTGGATCAATGCAATGCAATCTACTCATATTCTTTATACGGGGTCTGGTAAACTGTTCAATTGAAAGCATTTTTCTCCCCAGCAATCTACCATTCCAGCCAAAGGGCATGCACACACATGCACCCGGTAATGGACGGTCACTGTTAGCAGTAATGGAGTATGTTGGACTTCCTGTTGCAGGGTGAACCATTAAAAACATGCTTGATACAAAGTGAGTCATTGGTACGTCAACAGTGGCAAAATAGCTCCCTGCTCTAAAGAGTTTGTTTTGCTGTAGAAAGGAAACAGCATTCACCTAAAATGGTCCTTTGTACTTGTTCATTGATTCATTTCATGCACAACATAGTGGAAATGTTGGCCTATGAATATCAGGCAGTCAGGCTCTGCTGCCGTTTTTTGAAGCCAAACTGGAGCTCTGTTTAGCTTCACTGCTGCTTTAGATTTTTCTACTGTTCTTTGTCTTAGTTTTCCTCAGTGCATTTTTGTTTCTACTTTTTTTTCTATGATAATGTACAGAACTTTGGCTGAATTGACTTTGCAATTGTTATCATTGTCATAAAGGTCCAAATTCATGGAACACTTCAGTGAGAATATGAATCCAACAACCTCTGGATAATATTTTGCAGAGACCGTCTCCTGCCGTTGTCCATCTTGGCCACAGAAAATATATCCCGACTGTTTTTCTTCATCACCTTAGGCGGACTCTAGTAATCCAATCAATACCATCAATTTCATTGTTTACCCCTCTGCGTTTAGCTCTGGTTTCCATCCAATATGTTCAAAATTAGACACATGTGTCCATTTGTTGTTGAGTTAACGTTTATGGATGCCACGTTCTGTTTTCCTCAGCACTTGTCCTGAAGTTGAGGGTTTCCTGCGAATGAATGCAAAACTGTCAATATAACTTCAGGACAAATTAAATTTTGAAACGGACTTTCAGTGACAGCAGATATTTTAGATATTTTACCCCGAAAATGTTTTTAGTCCATGAAGAGTGTGGTGCAATATATGAACCAAATTACCTTGCATGAGACGTTTAAGATTATTTGGTAATCAGTTGTGTCTTTGTAGCTTTGGTTGCATAATTAGTTGTATGAAATGAATTATTTGGACGCGTACTCGTGATCAAGTCTGCTCTGATACCGAAGAGCCTCCTGTCCTCTCACTCACGCAGCGTGCATGCTAAATGCTAATGGGCAAATTTTGTATCTATTAACATGGTGACCTCCACGGAGCAATGTGCCTGGGGACATTAGCAGCGGGCCGTTTGACAATAATGGGACCTTTAATCTGAGCCTGAGCCAAACACATGAATGACATTTCTCAGTCAGTGTTCCCATTCACAAACAGCGGGGAACCAATCACAGCGAGGCAAAGTTCAATTAGATAGAAATGAAGCACATCTGTCGTGGGTGAGGGGTTTTTACATTAACTCCGTAACACGAGCGCTCCCCCTCTTTCTTAAACCATTGTGTTCAACTGACAGGTTACCGATGGCCTTTAACTGGAGACGCAGTTATAGTGCAAGTAAACACCGATTTATTGAACATCAAACTGTTTACTGGGGTAGAAATAAAACAAATACAATAGTTTCTTTATGTTTATAGCAATGAAAATCTATTTAACCAACCAGCAGGAAGGGAGGACAATGTGAAGTCGGATTCAAACAAGAGGACTGTGTTTGTTAAATGAAGAATAAAAGTCATTTTCTCTTGTGTCAACAGTACAGTTTGGTCTCCTTCAAGTGCGTCCAATATTAGTGTTCATCCTGGGGTCCGAGACCCCCTGAGTGCGCAGCAGGGATCACAAAGGAGGGTTCAAGGCTTTTCCTGCTTTGTGATTTTCAACATTAGAAGCAAATCAAAAAAGATAACCATAAAAGGATATTCTCTCAAATCTCAAGCAGCAAAAAGGAAAGGGAAGCAATGAAGAATCGGGCTTCACCTTGAGAGTATTTTTTGGACTCTCCTTTAACTTTTGACAGTGTATGTCTGAATTTTATTTTGAATACTGTTTCTATGTCGGACTAGCAACATAAGATGAGCAGCACTGTGTGTCATGAGGGTCCATACATATCAGTGGGAAGTAAAACATGAACTAGATGGCTGGATATACTTGTGTAATAGCCACAGTCATGGGATGTTGTGATCAGTACAGCCTGATCTTATGATGTTTTCTGTGGGCTGTTTGAGAGAAAGCCGAGCGTCGCCGGCGTGTCAGCGCTGCATTAGATCAGCTCATTTATATGACAGAGCTCTGCTCTCTGACTGACACGCTGCTCAATTTTGAAATGTCACCCTGAAACAGTTTACACACAGCGGAATATGACTCCTGTGTTTTATCCTATCAGTAAATTGCACGGTAGAAATACAAATGCCACGATGTGTTTATCTTTTAGGTATCAAACTAAATGTCATGGAGCATTGACAGGCCAAAGACATCACTGTAACCTGTAAATATTTAAATTTGTTTGGTTATTTATCTGTGGAAAAAGATTACAGTTTTTTTTCCCAAGTGTGAAAAAAGATGCCGATTAATTTACCGTACATGTTTACACATATTGTAGCTCCTCTGCAGCATCTGCGTTGCACATTCGAGTTTGTTTTCTGTGGTCAGACGATCTTCCAGTCCAGACCTGACATTTGTCCCTTCATCAAATCCAAGCTATTTATTCAAAACACATTCAATACTGCAACCATTTAGTCTCGCGGTACTCTTTGTCTCCACTGAAAAAAAATACACGGCAGTCGCCATGTAACCGAGAGGCCGTTGCTGATTGCAAAATCCATGAAGAAGAACATTTCTCTCGCCCGCGTCTGAACGCGTATCGATCCGACGGGCGACTATTTGTTTGAAATGATCGAGATGATTACATCCCGCCAATCATGTAGCGGCATTGCATACGCTGCGACGTATGGATAATCCATCAGCGCTACATGTTTTTTTTTCTCTCTTTTTTTTTTTCTTTACAAGATAATATTGGATTTGGGAAGCCCCTCTCATATTGGCCGCAGGGGGGTTGCGAGTCGGGGGAGGGGCAGTGACTTTACCCAGGAAATTTATGGATTGGACTATGATTGCATTTTCAAACAGCAGTTTCATCCGGCCATTGACGATGGCAACAAACACCCCAGTTGATTTCTCATAACTGCAGGACTCGTGTATGCATTATGTTGTACCATAAATAAACTAAATGCCCCATAGTGTGCTTTGCTAAATGAGGTGAATTACCATTAGGAAATAGCCTCCTGGACTCGAGTATCGAGTGGCATTTCAGAGCAAATTTGATAATGGATCATGCAAACACAAAAAACACCTGCTTCTGACACTTCCACGTTGCTCATTGAGGCTTTCTAGCTCCTCAGACTGGACATCGCATTTATTCCTAAAGGACAAAGTCATCATGTGTTCATAAAAAGCAGCTGAACCACAACACAAATAGCTTTCTTGAAAGCATCCTGTCGGGAAAAAGGGTTTCCTGCATCGGCTGCGATAAAAACTACCAAGAAATTTCGGCTCATCTGGCAGAGCGAGTTATTTTAGTGAACATGTAAAACAAGCTTAACATTGGTGAGGCTGCACGAGTCGTGCTGGTCATTCACTGGAAACCAGTTGTTGCGCTAATGCTTCTTGAAGCTGAAAAATAAAAAGTCAGAACCACTTCCTCTGGTAAACTCCTGAGTGGCGATGATGACGAACCAATTAGCCTGACTCATTAGCTTTC
Source organism: Malacoctenus triangulatus (assembly GCA_032274725.1). Classification (NCBI taxonomy): domain Eukaryota; kingdom Metazoa; phylum Chordata; class Actinopteri; order Blenniiformes; family Labrisomidae; genus Malacoctenus; species Malacoctenus triangulatus. The sequence continues at coordinate 5,486,944 of JAUESE010000048.1, read as the reverse complement.
GAAGAGCATTAGAAAATAAAGCTGTGGCAGGATGGACTTTGCTCTGAGTGTTTTTGCATTATTGATTGAGAATTAATGGCGGAAGCAGCTGTCATTAAAAGGGTAAGGGATGGCTCCAGAAAACCTTAGTAATGGCAATCTGGGCCATTTAAGAGTCAGCTAGATGGCTGTTAACCACTTAAGGGTCGGGGCTGGCGTTTGGCAGAGAGATGGGGGCGGTGGGTGGGGGCTGGAAAGAGCTGCGGTTGACAGATTGCGAGTTAGATTAGCCGTTAGCGTGGACAGAAATGGGACATTTTATTTGTTGATTTTTGATCTTTATTGCACCAAATGGAGGAGCTGAAACATTACATAATCCTGTTGTTAGTCCAAGTGTTTTTTTTTTTTCCTGTTGTGTTGTGCACATGTGCAGGCAATGTGGTATTGTATTTTTTTCTGACAAGATGACCTCTTTTGGTGACGGCGTTATTGGAGTGTGGAAAGATGAGACGGCCACATGTAGGATTAGGACGTGACGGATCCATACATGTAAAGCCTAAAATGAATGCTTCCGACAACCCGGCCTTGCCCTCAGGGTCAAAGCAGCCATTAATTATGTTGTCAATCGAAGGCCAGAATGTGTGTTTCCTTGAGTTTTCCTCTCAGTTATTGTTACTGTGAATATCGCTGCTCCTGCACAATCTCAGCGCCGTTCCTCTCTTCTCAGTTCTGCCTGCTTTTATTTTTTTATTTGCGTCTATACGTGGTGAAATCGTCATAGCAAGGTAACAGTGAAGTCATCCAAGGTGGCCTTTCTGTGTGCAGTTTGCATCTTCTTCCTGTTTGTGTGGAATTTCTGCAGGTACTCCGGCTTCTTTGCACATTCCAGTCGCTTACACATAAACACCCTCAAACATACTTCAGATGGAAGAAGTGGTTTGGAAGGTTGATGAATGAATGAAAAGCCATTTGTGAAAATGTAACCGTGCTTTTTTTTTTTGCACAACCCAGATGAGAGTGTTTCCTCTTCAGGGTCAGGGAACAATTCAGTTTTCTAAAACTCAACATTCAGCCAGCTCAGCCTCTGACTTCCCATAGAAACCTCCATAATGGGATGAAAGCCGAGAGCACAAAAAGATGTCGGGCGGCCGATGTCGCCTATTAACCGGCGACACTGTATCCAGGTTTCAGTAGTCGTGCTCGAGTTTCACCGGGCTTAAAAACCCAGACGTGTTTTTGAATAGCTCAGTTTGCCACCCACGCGTTGCTGTAACTTTAAAACTGCTCAACGAGTTCAAAGGGGGACTGTGGGCGGGGATTATGTGTTACAGGTGTGTGTGTGCGTGCGTGTGTGTGTGTTATGTTTCAAACTGCATGGCAGCAGCGTGCAGCCAAGTATAAAGGCTCCATTGAGCAAGCCAGTGAGTAAGAGGAAAAACAAAGCAGGCAGATACTTGCAGAGTGAGCGGGGGCTCTGCAGGAAGCAGGTATGCACTGTAGTGAGCCTCATTTTTAGACGCTCACCTGTACGGACTTGCTTGGACACACTCGTAAGCACACATCAACATGGGCCTGCACACTCGCACAAAGAAAACTTGCACAAACACATTTCACAAACAGAAAATAAGCCCAGCTTCTCCCTCCCGACGACCCCCCCCCCCGGCTCACCCCGTCGCACATGACTACACACACGCACACACATGCAAACATGCAGCATCCAAGGTAAACAAACGTCTGGCTTTTGGAACACCTGCATTGCTGAGATTTTCTTGTGCATACCAGCAGCATGGCTATCATTTGCTTCTCCATAATTACACAGCTGGCTGCAGATGCAGAGCTGTCATCTTCCTATTTTTTTTTAAGAACACAGTGAGGTAGGATACCTGAGGAAGGCCAAAACAACCTCTGGAATTAAGAAGGATTTCAGTGTCTACTCTAACAAAGTATCTGCCACTTCAGCCATTTGTTTACCAATTAACCCATTTGTCAGCGCTTAAAAACAAACCCATTAGTAAGTAATAATGCATGACACTTTGCAGTAAACAAAGGTTTATTGAAGCTTGTCTGAATAACAAACGTAAAAAGCAGACATGTCAGGAGTTATTGTGAGATTTCTCCCATTTTTTGTCACTTTATCAATTTAATTTTTCTATTTTTTTTCCAAGTCAACAATAAAACACTATGATCGCATAAAATTTTAATGTGCTGTTAAGATTTTGGACTTAATTGTGGACTGTTGAAGTGAATAATTGAACTGAAAGCATTTGACTAAATAAGGCATCAAACACTGAGACCAAAAGAAGAAACAAAGACCCCGCGGATTAACATTTTAATTTGCACATGCCGGCGCAACATAAATAACCATCATTAGTATTCGCTCTGTCCAACGCTCTTTAGTGCTCTGTCGAATGTTTGATTGGCCCTGATTTACTTGGCCCTACACACACAAACACGCATCAATCCTCAGTTATTTTAAGTACTCGGGGGTCTGTCATTGACATTTGGCTACAAATGGTGACGCGCATCACTCTGAGCATACATCCATCGGTGACTCACGGCGAATTCCTTGTTCGCACACCTACGCCCAGTCAAGATTGTGAGGACGAATGCGGCGCTACGTGATCACTCCACGACTTGAGTAATGGCTGATGAGTAACGTCCTCACTTCTCACTCCCACATGACAAACATGCATGTCTCTTATGCGCTTCTCCCCTACTCCTTCACCTCTCCTTCTATAATTCACTCTCGTCACCCCCTCTCCCCCTCCCCCACCCCTCCTCCTGCTTTCCTTCTCCGTCCCAAAAGAAACCCAGACCACTGGGTGCTCTCCCCAATCAATTAGTTCATGTGCTGTAATGACAGCAGCTGTGGCCTGGCAGGGCTTTTCCACATTTAGGGGTGTTTTACTGCTCCACCGATGGAAAAAAAAAAAAAATGGAAAGAAAAAGAAAAGATGGGATGCCTCCCGTTTATTCACCCAGGGGAGGGATAGATGGACGCCTGCATATGTTCATACAAGCCTGAGCTTTTATTTTTTCTACAGCATCTGCTTTGTGTCAGTGCTGGCTCGCCGTACAAGCCAGATTAGTTTGAGGAGGAGAAGAAGAAGAAGAAGTAAAAAGTAGCTTGGAGTTTAACTTTGCCTTGTGGAAGCTCGGACTTCTTTGTGAGCGGTGAACTCACACGTCCATCCTTCTATACCTACTTTATCCAAGTCGGGGGTCAAAGGGGCGCTGGAGCCGACCCCGGCTGACATCAGGCGAAAGGCAGCGGACATCCTGGTCAGGCTGCCAGTCCATCACAGCGCACACACACACATGCACACACACTCACGCACCCACAGCTAGATATATAGAGACATGTATACATTGAGTCCACATTTCCTGCAGAATCTTTCCAAACTTACTTAAACTTAAATTACTCTTAGTTCACCTTTAAAAGAAGCTGATACAAAAAAAAGTCTCCTGTTTCCCGTGTGAAGACTTCAGTCTGTAAAATTCTAGAATAATTTCACTCCCTTGTGTTGCAGATGGGGAAGAAAAGATCTACAATCTTTTATTTTTTTTATCTGCTGATGTTTACGTGACACTTCCAGAATTGTTTTTTCGATTTCAATCAGTCACGTTTTGTGTTTGCTGAATATTTCGTACCTCTACAGGAACCAGCTTTCTTTTATCTTAAATGCGCTCAGGAACTTGTAGGGAGTGAAAAAAATTTGACACACAATTTTTTTTAATTAGTTTTAGCTTCCTTTGTTTACTTTATCTCTGATGTTTTATCTTTGCATTTTTGTTACACATAAAATATTTTTAATTAGTTGTGACTTTTATTGTTTACTTTACCTTTGATGTAGTTTTATTTCATTTTTTTTTGTACAAGCACATCAAATTTCCTTCCATTTGTGATGTAAATTGTTTAGTTTCCCTCTCAGCCTGAACCCACCTGTCTGACGGGATGTCTGGCTACCCGCGTCGTCGTCCACCTAAAGTGTTTTCTTTTCGCCGCTGCTCTCCTATTTCAGGAGCCGGAGCACATCTTAACTCTGGTCACAGCACCAGAACATTCTCCCATTTTCACCGTCTTCAGCTCCCCTCTGTCATCCTGCCTGTGTGTGGAGAGGTTGATCCATCATGCGCACGCACACACACACACACACACACACACACACACACACGCACACACGCACACACACACACGCACACACACATAGCCATACATGCAATCCGTTTGCACACACATGCGGATATAAACACACACACGCAGGCAGACTCGCCCACAAGAATGTCATTCCGGGGATAGCTTGATCCATCACAGATGCTGCTACACATACAGACAGGCACGCTCACACATGGAGCTCCGACTGAGTACACATACGCAAGCATACACACACACACACACATACTTGCCCACATGTATGTCATTCTAGCAGCTTTATCCATCACTCACACCCTTGTGCCGTTCCTCTCACACACGCACACAGGTACCGTGGATATTACCGAGTAATTGGACAGTATGTCGGCGGGGGGTTATGAGTCCTGAGTGATTGTCGGGCTTGTCACAGCGCCATAAGAATCGTCCTCAGCCCGTATCTGCCCATCAGCTGCCAAGAGGACTCACTTAAGTGTGATCAACTTCCTGGAATAATAGGACTTTAAGACTGAGAGCGAAACTCGTCGGCTTCTTCCTTCCATCTCACTACAACATGGCCACCCGATTTAAAACTGTACTTACTGATTTCCTTCTTTTCACATAGTTCTTCTGAAATAGATGATGAGAGCTAAACAGGTAATCTGCTTGTAGTTTTTGCAGAAATTTGAAACATTTGTGTGACACAATTTCCCACCAGGATTGAAGGAGGATAATCTGGTCTGTATTTTGCCGTTTATCCATTAGAATAAAGAGTCCAGACCCACCAACAGATGACTTTAACAAAGAGAAGATTGTGGCTTCAACACATCCTCTGGAACTGTCCAAAAGGAGTATCAGGCTCATTCGTTCATTTCAAGGCACTGAGGTGTTTTCTTAAGGGGAACCTGCCGGTGAGCAGACAGGGTGGTGGGGGGGTCACACGGACGGCTGCTTCCCGAAGGCTTGATTCTCCTTACCTTCTGTGTTCCCACGGCGCTGCTCACCCACTCTTTAAACGCTCCCCACACACATACAAACCCCCCCCCCTATTTCATTTTTCATTTTCAGCAATTTTCTGTGGCTTTGCAGCAATATTGATATAAAAAGACTGCGGGCTCCCGAGCTCAGGCTGGGATAGAAGGCACCCATCCGTAGTGCACTGGGGGAGCTCAACCACAAAAAAAGAGAGAAAAGATATTACAAGGTCCTTTTACCATGCCAATATTGCAAGAGAGGGGGACACAGTAGCAGACGTGCTGTTTGAATGTCTGTTCAAGCGTTGCAACTGTGTGGGGAAAAAAAACTCAGCCTGGCGGTTTTTGACTCCATGTAGAGTTGTTTTGACTGGCTGTCTAAACTGACGCCCCCGCCATGGTCAATCACAATTTGTTTATGTAATTTCAGGAATATGGAGTTTTGAAGCAGGACACCCACCGAGCACAGTGATGCGGAGTCAGTGGTTTATCCAGCACTTCAGTGCAGCACGGGCTGGAGTTTATGGTCCAGGAAATGATTATGACACTAAACCTATAGTGTCTGTTTAGCTTGATAGGGCGCTGTTAGGTCATTTGTGCTTCATCAGACTGCCCACAGTGAACAGAGAGAGCAAACGATGAGAGAAGATTGAGGAGAAAGTGTTGATGAATGTACGGGCCTCTCGCCGCCGTCTATCAGGAAGAAAGCAGCTTGGAAGTACAGAGTTTGCTTTGTGCATCGAGCAGCTGGTTGCCGCCACGTCTGGTCACAAATCTCACAAGCTCCCTCGGTCTCCCTACATCTCAATACTGAAGCCTGTGACAGGTGGTCGCATGTTACGAGTGAACGAGTGGAACCTCACATTCCGTTTGTTGTGATTCTCCCAAACTTCAGATTTCAACATTTTGGTTTGGTCAGAATTTTGTCCCATTTTTTATTGATCCACTTGGTTTTCGTACAGCTGCCGGCGTGACTCACTCCATTGACTTCCCACATGTTCATGACTCGATAGACCCTTTGATCGAGGAGTTGAGAAACACAATGTAGTTTACGAAGGTGGCGTACATGCGTCAGATCTCACTGGGATGTTTGGGAAATGCACAACAATCACCTCTCCTCTGTGCTGAACTGTTGTGCTGAAGTGCGCTGCGGGACTTTAGGTATTAGGGTGTTGTTACAGCGGTGCATGTTGGAACTGTGACTCAGAGGTGCAGCGTGCGTGATCCTGTCCTGCTTTTAATTGGAACGTGTTCGTTTGTGAAAATAAAAGCATTTGTGGTCACAGTGTGCCACAATCACACAGCTTAACAAGATGGCTCTGAGTGAACATTGTTTCCTATTGAAAATATTGCTCCTGTTTTCGTTTCGTTGTCGTCGGGCTCCTTGGAACAGATTTATCACA
>JAUESE010000048.1:5459824-5471779 GCA_032274725.1 Malacoctenus triangulatus | reverse complement strand
TTTGTTTGTGGAGAATTTGATAAACAGAGAAAAGACTTAAAAACTCGTGTCACAGTAGAAGAAACCATTTCAGCGCGCACGAGGCAAAGTGCCAACAACGAGTCAGAGATTTAAACATGAGTGAAAAAGGAGGTGTGTTACGCTTCCCACACACTCTAAGGCCTCAGCAGTCTTACAACTTCTGCGCAAGCTACTGTGCAATGTAAATCTGATAAGCTTTAGTCGGCTATCAGGTCTGAAGTGTTCAGACCGTAAGACGGCTTCACAGGGTCCGACAGGCCGCTGCTGGCTGCCACGTACGTCAAGAAACAAGACAGAGATGTCAGCAGCGTGCGCCGCCGCCGTGGCAAATAATGTTGTTTTGGAAAATGATAATGTGATAATGTGAATTGTGAAACAGGCATTCAGAAGCAGGTCAGAGCCACGCCAGATCGCCTCTGCATGAAGGCGATTATGTCGCTTTTTCTTGTCCTTCTGGAGCCAACACGGTCGTACGATGTTTTTTTCCTACTTGTTGGAGTCACAGTGCATCGGTACGCTTCTGTATGTACCTTCATGCACAAGTACTTTCCTGGTGATCACGTCATCCTGTTTTTATTTTCAGTTTCAGTTCGCAACGCTGTCACCTCAGCATGTGCAAAACAGGAGCAGCAGTTTTATAAATGAACACTCTGACACTTACTTGGGCTTGAGAGCAGAATACGATGCTGATTGGTCTCTTTAGTCTGGAGCAACAGTAGCACACTGTGCAGCAAAACATGGTTATACAGTGGCCACATCTGTAAATGCTTGATGTCATACTTTTTTATGAGACAAATGAGGCGAAAGTTGATTACTTCACAGCTGCTGGGTGTCATAAAACTCCTTTCCAGAGCTCATAAATCTGACGCTCGTCCTGTAACACTGCTGGTTGACTTACTCAGACCATGAGCAAAGAAATGACAGCACCTTTCCTTTTTCTTGTAACCGGAGCTCCGTGCTCGTGTCTGAACCGAACACGTTTTTTTGGCAAAGACGCAAAACGAGGTCACATGATACCGTGGGACCGAGATGGTCCGTCTGTGAAGTATCTTCCTGCCGGCCGCTGACAGGAGAGGAAAGTCTTGAGTCATCCAAAAGGCTTCTTCCTGTCTGTCCTCCAAGTATCTGCCGCGAACCCAGCTGCCTTTCACTCAGCAGTGGTACAGATGGGACCCAGGAGGTCCTCGCCGACATCCACTCGGAAAGGAAACAGCTGGAGAATTATCTGCCGATGATTTGTCTGAAAAAAAAACCCGACTCCTGGTGCACTCCACAGCTGGATAAAGACCGGGCTGTCACGACATCAGGATACCACCGCACGATGAGCTGACAGGATGACGATGATATTATCGCAATATCAACAGAAACAAAAGACTCACGACGCTTGACGACACCAGCAAAGTATCAATGCGTGTTGTTCACACACCAGTTTTCATGCACATGTGAATAATCAAATGGATTGGTTCAAAACTGTAGTCTGGAAATCTCTGCATTCTGCAGCGTGATTCCACAGTACATACAATGAAAAATGGTAACAAATAAAACATTTAGAGCCTGGAAGACGAGGATATTTAACTGGCTTGTCCAGCATCAGTGACTAAGTATTCTGAGTATTATGAGAGGTCTGTGCCAGTGCTGACCTTCCCAATCCCCTGGTAGGTTTTTAACCAAATTAAATCTGTCAATTGAATCATCGTTTTGTCAATCCCAGATAATTTGAATCGTCTGTGAGTGTCACTTGAGATGTAAGCTGTGAATGTAGCTCGATCGTACCAAGAGGTGACATAAAATGGGAAATGAAGCGAGACAATAGACGGGGGTGGGGTGTGGGTGGGGGTGGGGGTGGGTGGGGGTGTAATGGCGAAAGAGAGAAAAACACCCTGAAAATAAAAGCTGTCCTGACTCTTTAATTTAAGGGCGTTCTCCTGCGTGTCGTGACCCCGCCTCGGGCAGTCTGGGGTCAACCCTCAGTCAGGGTCATAAAGGTTGCCAGTGGCCCGCGGGCCTGTGGATGAGGTGACCCTGCAGGCGCAGCTAACCAGGTGAAAGAGAGAGAGGGAGGAGAGAGAGAGAGAGAGAGAGAGAGAAGGATGAGGACGAGGAGAGAGAGAGCGAGAACGAGAAACACACCGAAAATGACAAGGTGATTCAGGTCCTCCTTTGTTGCAGTCACCTCGAGCTGCTTTCAAAGCCAGACTGACAGCAGTTTACCTTCCTGTGCCTGACATGTCTATCATTCTGCAGTGAATTCCAAAACCCAATTTTGCAACACTACAACAGCCGAGTCGCCCCCCCCCACTCAACCCCCACCCTCCCCCACCCTCCCCTCCTGCCTCCCCCTTCTTCTCCACACACGATCAGTGACAGAGAGCCCAACACCTCGCCTCTGCATCTGCCCTATAATAAGTGTTTCTGACAGACACTTTTGTGCCGCTGAATGGCCCTCCTGACTAATTCTACAGCGCTCGGCGTGTAAAAGCAGCTGTCAGTGCCGTGTCTCTGAAATTACATATCTGCGCGGTAAACGATAACAGCACCGCAGACGGGCTCGGAGTGTGTGTTCAGGTGTGTTTGTGCGAAGAGGTCATGGTTAACACTTCCGATCTTGCAAAACAATACGCGTCTTTGTTTTGGGTTGCAGGCCGATACGAAAGGAATACACTCGAATTATCGTACTCGTTTGAAAGTTTTAACCAATTCAAGTTTAATCAAATTGTAAGTTTGTAAATTTTGTCATATTTTGGCGCGTTTCTGCTGCTACATTGCACATGCATTTTGTACCAAACCAAGAAGTAACAATGCTTGAGCATCAGTAGAACTGTTGCTAAATCTCTCTCTGAGTAAACCACAAGCAGAATGTTCTGTATGTCCCGACAAAGCTTCCACTGCCAAATATGGTCACACACCCTGTCAACAACCGGCCGCAGAGGTCACATGTTGTAAGGGCTGAACTGACGAGTGACTTGTTCAGATTCCACAAGAGCTTTGAAAAAAAAAGAAAGAAAGCGAAGGAATTTATTTGTGCCCTTGGATTTTTTTTCTTTTCTATGTTTCTCTACAGATTATATGCTTTTATAAATCCCCTCTGGGTTTTGTTTTTTTTTTAAATCTCATTTGCACAAATATTTTAAAGAGGTGAAATATTTTATCATTTCTATGTGCAAGTTAATGATTATAGAAAGCCTAACAGAGCAGAAAGGTGTGTGTGTGTGTGTGTGTGTGTGTGTGTGTGTGTGTGTGTGTGTGTGTGTGTGGCATATCTAGGTCATGAATGCACGAAGGTGAACGGTGTTATTATATACAAAGACAAACCTATAATCAGGACGGTGCACATTATTTATGGCTGTGCTTCGACATATTTGTGTGTGTGGGTGTGTGTGCGTGTGTGTGTGCATCCTGACACACACACTCACACCCACCTGAGGACTTTGCAGTGACACTAGTCTAAACTGTTGAGGAGTTGGACATGACCTTTGACCCTGTCTGACAGCTGCTGTGAATTGTTGACCCCATCAGGTAAAAAACCTGCGACTGAATCTTGCCAGCGCAGCTGCGATCTGAAAGCCTCAGAAAGAAAACAAGCCAAGCATTTGATGTTGTTGTTGTTTTGTTTCTGTTCAACTTTTATTTACTTAATCAGCTCGTAAAGCTTTGAAGATGAGTTCAAACACCATGACTACTTAAACTCAGCCCAGTGTGATTACAGTTTCTATGACACAGCTTCCTAAAAATGACTCTACGATGTTTTTTTCTCACTTTTCTTGTTATGTAACCTCGGTCAAGTTAAACAAGGTATAATACGACGTACATTGTTCTCAGCTATCAGTTACAACGTCTGTTCTTGATTATGAAGTCATTCAAAAGCATTTTATTCAAGTCCACTGATTCTCTCCCCATCGCGCTGCCTTATATGTTTTTACTAAAGATGCATTTCTTATTGTCCATTGTGAAATGTTTAAAACAACAGTGTCTGTTTAATCACAAAGACAGAACGGGCTGTGTAAAGAATAGGACGTCATTGGCCTGAATTATCGTCTATGTGTAAAATAGCATTATTGATGCCATGGTTTTAAAATGTACATCCTATTCCTCAGACTATCTTTGAAGGACTCGGCCACTATGCAAATATGAACAACACGATTAGAAGGTTCTCATGAATATGTAACAATCTGCCTGAAGTTGAAAGATTACAGTTGAACAACTGAACAGGCTGTAAGTCACTGACTTGTTTTGTACAGATGATTTAAATACAGTCGAGGCAGCAGTGGTTTTCCGCTGTGTTGATGTGATAGCGAAGAAAACAATCAGTCAGTTCTCACTTTGCTTTAGGAATTCATTCCGACATCGTGTCTTCATTGCAACACACATGTCTTTAGCGTTAGCTGTTAATGTTGAAGCTAAGTTGAAGTGGCTACAAGCTGCTGTGTTGGTTCGGTTTGTGCAAACCTTGGACGTCCTCGCTGTAATACGAGAGCTCTCACCGCCACGCCACAATGCGGCCCACCGCTTCGCCTTCTCATCTGAATCCATAAAGGGTCCGATTTTACTCCCAGAACTTGCACAAATATATAATTCTTCAGCCTCACCTCAACTGGCTGCAAGAGTAAATCTGTTGTGTGAAGTGTTATGTAATTCTCCAGGAGGGCTCGTTGTTCCACAGCTGTCTTCACTTTTGCTCTTTAAACAATACATTGTGGAGGATAGAGATAAACCTGTCCCGTGTCTTTAATTTGTCTGCTCTCATCACAGTTTTAAGTGTCTGGAATGTAAAGAGTAGTATTACTAACGATATACGGGATCTCGGTTTTCCCCTTCTCACCACAGCTGCTTTTTTAGCTTCCAATAAATAAACTCCTTCATGCCTGGAAAAAGAAAAAGTCTGAGTTCTCGCCCCCATTTGATCTCACAATGTGTTTATTTTATTTCGGGATTTATTGCAGAGCCTAAACATCTCGTATCTTTCCACTCCTGGAACTATGTTGTAGTTTGCTGGTGTGAAGCAGACTTATATATTATGGCAAACAACAGATTCCTCTTCAAAATGTGCCTTCAAGCTCTGAGCATGAAATACAATAAAAAGGCCACAGAAGGAATTTCAGAGGCATAGTTACTCCAATTGCATCGGAGGTTATTAAGTCAAGGGAGTCAAATTCTCGAGGCAAAATCACTGTTATTTTCTGATTCAGCCTTTTTTCCTACAAGATCAGAAAAGCCCTTATACCAACCACACTTTTCTGTCTGCGCCGCTCATGGTTGTAGCTATTGATTGGTTGAGTATGTGAGAGCAAGAGAACAGCTGGTTCATGTTGTGCTCTGGCGTCGGGCCTACTCTCCCAGGATTGCGTATGTGGGTGTAAATCTTGGAGGAGATGTACTTTCCAAGTCGTGTATGACCCAGTCATGGTGGTGGTGGTGGTGGTGGGGGGGGTGGTGGGGGTGGGCTGGGAGCTTTTCGTCCAGCAGTTGGGAGACCGAAAACAGATGGGACGAAGAGCCGGGACTCAGTCTGAAGAGATTCTTTTTGACTTTGTTTTATTTTTCTCGTGTTAAAATGGCGGCGCTTTGCAGCTTTGGTCTCTTGGTCCGACCTGGTTCCGGTTCTGACCCTCTCTTCCCCTGTAAAAGAAACACTACAGTGTCGAGGGGTGTTTAACTTGTTCTGCTCCAGGAAATGCAGGAGATGCAGTAAAGGCCAGTCCAAGATTATTAATACATTAAGGCGTTCTCACTGCTCATAAACACTGGAAGTATATTTTACCCAAAACGCATTTGGAAAAAAGTGTGGAGATTTCTCTGTAAAGTTGCACCTCGATTATCTGTAATTGTGAAAATACACCAGCTACCTGGGAAAAATTACATTTTATGTGGCGTTAAGCTTACAAAACATCCTAATTAGATGTAGTTTATAGGGACATTTTATTCTTCCATTTAACACACGTATACTATTTCTGATATCAATACACAGGCAGAGGCCTTCACTCGTTTGACTCACTTTGAACCCCCCCGGCTCCAGCCAGGGGACAGGTGACCCTCCATCCCGTCCCTTTAGCTCCGCCCCCTTCCCTTCTCCTCCACTCTTCAGTCTCTTCCGTCATGCTTCGTCTCTCCTCTAACTATCCTCTCATCATTGTTGTGCGACTCCTCCATTCTCCCTCCTCTAACTCCCTCTTCTCTCTCGCACCCCATCTGCAACCCTTGCTCTAATTCCTCTCGAGCTCCTCATCCTCTCTCCTCCCTTCCTCACCCACTCCATCCTCTCATAACATTACAACTCGAGGAATGACAGGATAACATATGAAGCCAATCATCTCTGGGAGCGGCTCTGAAATCTTCCTATTTTTCTGGCCCCACCAGGATTCTTTGTCTGCATCTGATATGCAGCCGCTCCACCTTTGCAATTTTGTTTGTTGTGAGCGTTTAATGCACCATTGTCTCTTTGAGCAGAATTGCCAGTTATAAATCCAGGGATTATAGAAATTTGTGAAAGGATTCAATAAAGAAGACGACATTTTAAGAGACGAACAGTCGTATTAGTTTGTACATCAAAATGCGATCCAGCCATTGGTGGCTTTACTTGGTTCAGCCAGTGTTTGTTGGAGCCCTGATATTTTGACATTGACAAGCTTTTGTCAGAAGTATTTGGTTTATAGTGCAATTTGGACCCGATCACAGTGGAGTTCCTGTCGAGTCTGCTCGAGTCATGTTCTTTTAGGTTTCGTTTTCAATCACACTTACATGAAAAGGGGAAGGTGCACACACACAAAGGAGAAATTCGCTCGTTTTCATACCGACTTCTAAATTCATCAGTTTCCCACTGAGCTGCTCTCACTTTGAGGCGGAGTCCCTTAATTTGCCTGTTCATGCAAAACTGATTTATTTCTTTCTTCCATAGATCTTTGTAGTTTCCCAAAAACTATTGGGTAACATGGTGCTTTATTAATATGAATGCACTACCCATGGTTTATTCACAGTATCTCCCTGCTGCTCTAAGTAGTCGCTAACAGACCCAGCGTGTTCTTTAATCTTATTTGAGTCCCATTTGGTGGAAAATACGCCGCTCAGCCGTGTTAAAAAGTATTTAGCCGCCCGACAGAATTGAGAGCCGCCAACGGTGGAAACAAGTTGCTGCTTTTGGTCGTGGAATGCGTTTCGATGAACAGCAGCTTTACTTGCCGCCGTCAGTTTAAGTGAAGTCAATCAAAATGATGTTGTTATCGCGGTGAGTTTTACTGTGCTTTAATGCGCACACATATCATTCGGGCCATAAAGATTCGTTCCGTAGCAGGAAAGAATTAACAGTCGTAATTCTCCAATTAGATGCTCAAGGCAGGCTCAGCTTATTTTTTACAGATTCATTAGATTTATCCCGTAGTGGCAGATAAAGGTACATGTTTACTATGGTGGTGTGCGAGTGTGCGTTATCTACACCAGGTTTGTGTGTGTGTATGCATGCTGTAGTACCTGTTTAATGAGAGACCTGGGTTGCTGCACATTCAGCTACCATATGAACCCCCTCCCTCCCTCCCTCCCTCCCTCCCTCCCTCCCTCCCGTCTCTCTCTCTCTCTCTCTCCCCTGACATGTCTCTGGATAGCAGGTCTTAACAGGGGTCCCTGTTGCCCGGCGATGCAGGCGCTTCATATCGGCACTGTCTTTTCAAATTCATATCTCCCTCGGGTCCCGTGGGTGGCAGCTTTGGATGCAGCCTAATCAGAATTCTCCTCCTTGTGAGTCCGTGTGTGTGCGTGAGTGTGTGTGTGTGTGTGTGCGCGCGCGTGTGTGCTTGTAAAGGATAAGTATAAGAGGATAGAGCTATCTTAAAGGTCTCACATGTGGGAGCAGAGACTCCGTTCAAAGATAATTCTTGCTGTCTCGTGCAAGATTTGGTCTTGACAGAAAAAAAGGCCGGGATCATACGTTTAAGAGTGCGCCGCGATAAGCAGTGGTGTGGTGGAGCATCAGTCTGGCAGCGGCGCTGGTAAAAAAAAAACTGAGCCTCGCGAAACATGTTTCTAATCATTCACTATAACCCCCGAGCATTTCCCTCTCAAAACTCACCAATCAATGTCAATTTGATAACTGGGAGTAAAAGTCTGAGCCTTCTCTCACACTCGCTGAGGTGCGGTTCATTAGACGTGAGAATGTAATCCAATCCTTCGGCGGCAGATAACCCTGAAGATGACATCGTTCTGCTCGATATACAGCTGTTTCTTCAACTGATACTGATCAGGAAGGAAAGGTACGGAGGAGGACAGTCACGTAAAGTTCATGTATCTGACAGTGTTTTGGTGGAGATTTGTGTAAATGTCCACGGACTGTATGTAACAATGCTGGGAAGTGCCAGCAACATGAAGCTATAATGATGGGATGGTCCTATTAGGCTTTCACATCAGGACATAACTCTTACCCCTTGAGAGTGAACCAAACGCCGCCGGTGTCTCAGTAGCAGATAATCCATGAGTTCCTGTCCTCCCTGGAAAGAGTTCGTCAGACTACCTGGTGTAAAGTGATCACTGCACAGGCTGGTGCAGCTCATGTTCCATCGCTATCAATCAACTTTACCTCCTCTGAAAACTAATTCACCTGATTTGTTCCATCGTTCTGAGACATCTCCTTATTTGTCGTATCCGGCTGCTCGGTGAGTCCAGATCAGGTTTCCTGAAAAACAGCTCAAGTTTTTATTATTAGTCCAGGAAATAATCCCGTTTTCTCCTTTTACCTTCTAAGACTTGTTGATCACTGCAATTGAAGCGTCTTTCCAACACACTCCACTGCCGCAAAATCACTGCAATTGGCCATTCTTAATGATACCCTTCAAAGAACTTCTTCTCACTCTTTTTTGGAGCAATTTGAACACAAAACGGCCGTCGTATTTTTTGCCCTGAAATTAGAGCAGAGGGAACGTCTCTAAACTGTGAAACTGTGTACCTATCTCCCTCTGCCCGTCCTCAGCAGTTAATCGATGGGTGAGCAGCATTAAAGAAGATGTGTAAATGAGTCCAAACGAGTGGGCATTCACAGGCCTCATTTCCTCCCTAATTAGATCGGGATTTCCTCCCATACAATGATGTTTTCATTATCCTTCACTTCTCTTCCCATCTTCCTCCCTGGCTCCGTTTCCTATTGTCCATTCAGGGAGGCAGCTGAAAAAATATTCAGAGTATCAAAGAATCAGTGAAACAATACTGTCACCTCACTTCATACTGAGCGAAATATTTCCACTCCCCCATTTGAATGTAAAGAATGGACCCCCGGGCACAAACTACGGCATCTCTATCAGCATATTCATCGTCAAAAGATTTACCTTAAAGATTTCACTCTATCAGGAAAAAATTTACATCCTCACAAGAAAGCTGAATCGACTGAGAATGCTTTAGTAAAACGATGCTGATGTAAAATGACCCTCTTTAAACATTCAACTGCAATTTATGATGCATTCAGATCAAGTAGTCTCCATGAATACAATCAGAAGTTTAAATGAAGTGGATTTGGACTGAACTCAGTATTTTTTGAGATAAATGAAATCACATTAAAGTTCCACACCATGCAAATGCATTACATCAAAATGTGTTCCAGTTGTAAAGGAAACGTCTCTGGGCTCATTTTCTCCAGATGAGATTTTGGTTGTGGGGCCTCAAACAATTGTGACTAACGGGGTTTTATTTGGATTCCTCACTTCAGTCTAATCCTAAACCCACCTCATATTTCAGATTGTCCCTTTCTGTCACACTGAATACGAATTCCCATGAACAATGTTGAACCATTTATCCTTTGCAACAAGATAAATACGTTGGAAATGAGAGGGAAATAAAGGAAATGTCACACATAATATATAGCCGCAATTACCTTCAGTATGTGCAACACTTTATTACAGCTTTTTTTCTTCTCACTCAATTTGAGATTCCTACTATTTGATTGGCCCAGACCCCTCCTCGCCCCCTGCTTTTATTCTGTCTAATATCATTTATTGTTGCGAGTGTAATTGTGTAAGGAAACCTTCCAACTGACTCTCTAACAGAAAGTCCTTAACCACGCAGCGTGAGTTCCTGTTACAGACTATATTTACTTGATCGTTCTACAGAAATACAGCTTGTTGTAGTGTTCCTGATTGCATTGATCTAAAACTATATTTGGAAGCAAACGGCGTCGGAAGCATTCATCAGTAACTGCAACCTGCTTCGGTTCGAGACACGACTGAACTCTGTGTGTTTTTCGGATAATGTTCACTGAAATGTATCCCAAAATGAAATGGTCGATTGTTGGCTCAGACCTCACAGACGTTGGGTTTGGTTCTGGTTTTGGTGCTGTTGAGGTGGTGGACTTGTAGAGGACGCAGCCCCCCATCAGTGTGGACATGCTGGTCGTCATGGTATTAAAGGATACTTTATGTTAGGACTGTTGCAACTGTAGATGTTCGACGTGGTTGAGTTCCGTTCGATAAGCTAATAAATAATAGGCGAATCATGTACTTTTCCATATGAATGGCTGGAGTGCATGACACTTGCCAGCATGTTGTACTCGCAGTACAGAGTGATGTTGACCTGAGAGATCGGTTCAGTCCGTCTCTGTTCGAGTCGTGTCATCGGCCCGAGGATGCGTCTGTTGCAGGTTCGAGTGCTCTTCACAGTTTGCTCTATTGTCGACTTCCAACTTTCAAAAGATTGTAGAGTTGTTTGAGGTCCTCAGATGAATATATAATTGTAAAAACAAAACAAACAGTAAATCAGCGATTGAAAAGAGCAGGTCGACAAATCCAACCTAAAACATGTTGAAAGGGTTCGCACGCTGAATACATCTCTGACGACACAGTTCAGCTAATCAATTAAACATTATATAGTGCACATTGTCTCATTCTGGAAAAAATACATGGGGAGTGATAATAATTCAGCACGACTTCTCTTTCATTGAAGTGGGTTTTATGAAGCAATTCTATTGACTGCCGCTCTTTGAAAAGATCTTCATTCTCTCTATTATACACACATCTACATCATTTAGAAGTGGATGACCTCACAGATTTGACCTTGCAATCACATTCACATTAGCTGCGTTTTGCACACTCTCGCTGTGCTGCACGCTGGAATCGCGCAGGCAAGGTGGTTTGAAATTTTTCACATTTCAGCTCATATGAAACGCGAGGTGCTAGAATGTCCTCGGGGAGCAGAGAGGAGTTGAGTTACACGCAGTTTAAGTGTCTCCCTGCTGCATGGTGTGTTCCATAATGTTCCTCCTGCCAACAATAAAGAGCACAGAAGCCTGGTGTGCTGAGCCAGCGCTTCTCGCTCCCCATTCTCCCTGTATTAAGAAAAGAAAGATCAAACCCAGACATGCACTCAAACACCGGCAAACATCACACGGCTGCAGATGAGTGGTTGCTGTATCTCTTGTCGGTACAAACGCGCATCCTCACGTAAACTGTCCTTTTAATGTTGTGCTTTTAGCTTGAATTCAAGCCTTATTCCTCGCAGTGACCATTTAGGGTTTAGAACACATAATGACGTGATGCACCTGCAACCAGACTGTCTGCAGAACTGCAAACGCCAGCAGATTCAAAGGAACTAACGATAAGTGCCTTGTTAATTTATACACATTATGGCATGATAGGCCTATAACCTTGTATAATTGTCATGCTGTGGACTCGCAATGCTTGAATGGAACTATGACTTGAAGCAGTACGATGTCAGTTAAAAGACTAACGGAGATAGAGTTACTGAAGTTCATGTTGGCCCGTGACTTTTTGTGTTGCTGTGGTCTCATTCTCACCTCAGCTGTTAGCTTTAGCATGAGCAATATAGTTGCTGTGCTCAAGGAGAAGCTAGTTATTATTTTACTACCCTCCTGTTTACTAGAGGAATGTCCCATCAATCCTTACGTAAATCTCACTCAGCAGCCCATTTATATTAATGCATGAGCACTGTAGTACCTGTGATGCTCGGGGA
>JAUESE010000048.1:5156890-5167191 GCA_032274725.1 Malacoctenus triangulatus | reverse complement strand
CTCTCTCTCTCTCTCTCTCTCTCTCTCTCTCTCTCTCTCTCTCTCTCTCTCTCTCTCTCTCTCTCTCCCTCTCTCTGATCATGGCTTGGACTCCGAAGCAGCACCCAGTCTGTTAGCTTGGCGTGTGCAGAGACGGTCGTTGCCCAGAAATGTGAGTGCTGCACTAATTTTGCAGTTGTTCTGCTGTGTGTGTTCCTGTCATGACTAAAGTGAACAAGCCTGAACTAGAAGAATGAAAAAAAACAAAACAAGAAAACTGTCGTGTGACGCACTTCACCTTGTAGAACCCCGAGAGCTTCAGTTTCCTGAGACTGGCTCCAACTGAACTGCACTGATGACACATTCCTGCTTTATGCCTCAAATTGTGGCTTTGATCCGTAGTCGTTCTTGTAGGATCCTGCCATACAAAGTTAGAATCATACAATCATGATGAATATTTCAAAAGTGGCAAAAAGGGTTGAAATTTTGTTACCATTGACGAGTTGGTGGGTCGCTTTGCCCTCCTTGGACCTGATTGTGAAGCAGCGCGCCATCAGAAACAGCCGCCAGTCGACCTGCTTTCAGTTTCTCTGCTCCTGAGCAGAAGTGCAGCAGCACGCAGGTGGTCCGTCCGATAGAATCAGCTGAATCCCCGACATTTTGCGGTGATCTTTTCACACCGCAGAAACCCGTCACAGCCTCTTTATCGACAGCCTCGGCACTCACTGTGGGGGCGGGGCTAACTGTGCCTGGAATATGAGATTATTAGGTGCCCCGGTGTCACGGTTAATACTCTGTCTCCTCTTCAAAGTTTTCCCATTCGGTCATAAATCTTGATGTGCTGTTTGGGCGTCAGTGTGTGTGTGTGAGGTGGGGGGGGGGGGTGTTTTTTTTTAACGGGCTGTTAATGAAAGTTAGTGGCGTGGAGAAAGAAAGTGTCAACCGTCTCTCGTCTTGATCGATCACTCGCGCTCTCTGCATTAACGGCGAGCTGTCACTCCGAGCATTTCAGGCAGCCGCAGTTAAATTAATCAGGTAATGGACCTTAGTACCCGCCCGCCTCTTCCAGCTGCGACCCCCCCCCCAACCCATCCCACCCCCTCCTCCCTGCGGTTCCTATCTCCTTGTTCTCCCTCAGTTTATCTTTCACACTCGCTGCCTTCAGCATCTGTTGTCGTTAGCAGATTTCTTCCTGTCATGACTTTCAAGGAATGATGAAAAGATGGAGGTGACGAAGTTCCAGACGCCTTCCGATTGCTTCGACTCTTTCCAGTTGTGGATTAAACGGAGGACATGTGACTTTAATAGACCGAATCAGAATGTGGTTTTATTTCCTCTGTTCTTAATTTTAAGAACTGAAACCGTTTCAAAATCTCATCAAGCAGTTGCCACGTTTTATCCCTACTCCCATGTTGTCATGATGTCCTCGTTTCCTAAACAAACCAGATGTGGAAACGTCGGATTTCCTCACGCAACCAAGTTTGTGTCTTTACAATTTCGAGTTTGCTGTGACTTTTTCGTTTGTGTGTTGTTTTTTTTTGTGTGTTTTAGACTTTAGTTCTGAGTCTCTGCATTTACACTTTAGGTTATTTTTACATTTGTGTTGTAGCTTTTGTGTTTGTGTGTCAAGCTGTTTGTCAATGTAATTTCTGTTTAGCCTGCTGTGACTGTTCGCCCCTTACTTATCCGTGGTGTGCTTGTTGCATCGTGTTGACCATTTTTGGCTCACCGTATTATTTCTCTCTTGTGTTTTGTTCTCGTCCTTTTTCACCAAGATGTTGTGAATTTTCCTAATTTTGTATTTCATCCATTTCTTTTTTAGTCTGACCGTTTCTATGTGTTGCTGCTGTCTTGTTTCCTTATTCACACACACACACACACACACACACGCACACACACTCATTGCTTGGATTTATCTGCAGCCTAATTTGCTTGTCTCGTCCATTCTTCAAGTGTCTCATTGATTTGCTTTATTGTTTTCAGTTCTCCTTCGTTTACATTGATTTTCTATGTAAACAGCACATCCTTCTCCTTCATTAGGTTTTTTTTCCTATGGCTTCCTCCAGCCGTTATTCAGGTGATTCCAGCAGTTTCTGTGTAATCCCTGAATATCGCTTCACTTTGGGGCTTCTCACCCTTCCATTCATCCGTCTCTGCAGCAGCTTTTCACACACATTTCTCTGAAACTCGTCTTTGTCGTTTAGTTTTCGCTCTTAATGTTTCAGTCAATGAGTTTCTCTCGTGCGTGTTCATTTTTCCCCCTCTTGTTCGCCGTCTCTTGCCTCTTTCATTACCACACACACACCTCTTTAGTTCCTCTCGCCGTTGTCTCTTTCGAAGTCGTAGATACTCTCTGCGGACCAATTTCCTTGTGAATAATCACGGCGGTTCATTGTGGAAGCGAGCGGGGTGCCAAAGTCATTTCTTCAACAGGCTGCAGCTTTATACCGAGTCAATCAAGCTGAAATATCTCTGCAATGGCTCCTATTTTGTGAAGCGTCACTCCCTCCCTATGAATATAATTACCGCGATGGGCTGCATCTACGCCGACCTCCCCTCCACCACCACCCCCTCCAACCCCCCTCCACCACCCCCCCTCCAACCCCCGCCTCAACTTTAAATGAACCAATTTGGGTTTGAAGTTGTGAGGAGTTTTTTTTTCAGAGGGTCTCGTCTGAGGGGTTTGATCAGCTGTTAAGTCGCGTCTGTGGTGTGTTTTTGTGAAAACATGTTGTGCAGCATCAGAAGAGTCGAAGCTTTTGTTGAGTCTCTTTCCACCACCTCACAAAACAGTGTTCTTGCAGTCACACTCCACAGCAGGAGAGTTAAATTCATTAAAATTCAGGGACCAAGAACAGACAAATTTAAACCCGATTGCACCGAAACTTAGAAGAAATTGCATGATGACGTTTTCCATTCATTCATTCATTCATCTTCTTCACCTTCTTGGGGGTGGGTGGCTCTGATGAGTCTATACCAGCACTGTAGCAGCTGCTGTCATTTTTCTGCTTGAACCGACACCTCAATGCATAATTCCTGATGACGTCTCTGTTGTCTGACGTTGATACTCAGCCCTTGTTTTCAGCCTGTAAGGGTTAAAACAAAGAAGGTATGGAGACACGGTTTTAGCAGACCATTAATGGCCTGCAAACTGAATGTTTGACGCCCGCTCAGCTCAGCGCTGTCTCATTAATTCGAGCAGCAGGTGACACTGTGCATGTTTTTCCCTGTTCCAGGTTCGGGAAGCACCGCAAGGACGAGCGTCTGGGGGAGAAGATGGACCGCAAAGGCTCCAGCAAGTGGAGGCCCGAGGAGACGCAGGTGTCAGACGAGGAGACGATGAGGATGAGGATGGAGCAGGAGAGGTGAGGCAAACCTTCGCCCCTCGATGACGAGGTGGGGGCTTCGATAGCGCAGCTTTTTGACCAAGCGTGAGTGGATCAAGTCTGCAGATTCATTTATTATTTACAGCCATTACACGTTGTGAGAACATGTTCAAATTAAGTGTCAGTGAAAGCTTTGGGTCTGTTTTATGGCGTAATTGAGCTGACTTGCCATGATGGCCTTTCCCGTCTCTCCAAAGCGATCAACCAAACTCTGCCAAGCTCCCATTGGATCAGGGAGTCGTCGTTAAAAGCTCGATGCCCTTTGATTTCCCAACGATTAAAACATCAAACCAAGTGCAGGAAAAACACAGAGTATTTGCACCTGAGTCACTGTTTTAACTGGTGGTTGGACTTCCTCCTCCTGCTTACCTGGTCTCGGTCCAGGAGGTGCTTTTGATTGGGAGTCTGGCAGGACTCAGAACGAAGGGATCCCCCTTTACTGCCTTTAATGGCGCCAGTAAAACGGGTATTTAAAGCTTTGTAAACTCTTTGGTGTAACAACAGTTTAATCGTGTGACCGGCCAAAACCAAACAGATCCAAGATGGCAAGTGGGTTTTTCTCACACTTTCTCTCTCCTTCCTTCCTTCTCTCTCTCTCTCTCTCTCTCTCTCTCTCACTCTCTCTCTCTTCACCAAACTAAATGTCAAATGGGCACTGTGCCAGCTTTTTTGGGGCGGCAGTTTATAAATGCCAAGGCCATTACAGCCCCCGCCAGCTAATTAATTCCCATGCTCTTGGTGTAGGGCAGGAGTCATTACTCCCCACGGTCGCTCGTTATGAAAATTTGGTTTGTATTCTTTCTTCGCGCCTGCGGAGCAGATAGTCCAATAATACGATAATGGCCCAGTCTTTATTTTTAATTGGCGTAAGGTTAACGCAAATGCCACGTCAGACGATTGGGTTGTTGGCGCCGGGTATCGTTAAAAGTTCAGACTGGTCCTTTCGTATGTTAATCCGATCTATGGCTTCCCCGTGATTTCCTGTTCTCAAATGTCACGCCGGCGTGCGCTTAGGAGTGGCGAGTTTCACACAGTTTGGTCCACTGAAATTGATTCAGGATTACTTCAGGCGGTTGGAGTACGTACACACACAACGGTGGCACGACTTTAATGTACCTGTGTGGAACCGCAAGCCAATATCTGGACTGAATTGAAAGGTAGGAGTTGCTCGCACCGTTTTCTTCCAATGTTCAAATGTAAATCAGTGATAACTGGCACGACAGAAATTTGTATTTTCAGACAAAAATGGTGATTTTACAGTGAATTTGCACATCGATACACTTGGTAACAATACACTTGGTTCTCCTGCTGGAAGACATCTTGACGTCTTTGCGTTTCTGGCTTTTGGAACGCATAGACGAGTTCGGCTTTACGTTATGTTTGCCTCCACAGCCGTTGGTTGTTGAATGTGAGCTTCCTGACCAGCCTGGTGTCGGATTTCTTTATTGCCAGCACTCCACCCCTTGTCTCCTCCCCCTGAAAGAAAACTCTCAAGTAGCATTAAAGCAAGTGACAATGTCAATTTGCGTGTTTCTTCAGGATTGTTGTGTGAGAAACTCACTGGTGGGGTTTTCAATTATTTCTCGCGGAGTTCTGAGGACGGCGAGGAGCTCCGGAGGAGAACAAAAAAGCCAAATTAAACTCGCTTGTTTCTCGCACCCGCAGAGCCTGAAATATCTCGAGACTGTCTGGCAGTTGTCCTTAAGTCGATGCATTAATTATTTTGTTCGGCGGTGGGTGTTTGACTCACTCCAACCAAGCGTGGCCGCGGCCTAAGCAGCCCGAAAGCACGAGCGCGCCTCTCGTTTATATTTAACCGCGCACTGAAATCCACCGATCCTGACGGCGGGGGAGCTCGGCGAGCGCGAGGAAGACTTTTGGCTGCTTTGGTGTTAAACAACAATCCCGTTAGCTGTTTTGCAGGGCTGCTCTCCCAAGGAGAGCCGGGAGCTTTGGCACCTCGCTGCAGAGCGTATTGATCGACCACTGCCAGGGGCGACGGTTAATCCAGCTGTGATTGACTAGATAGATGGATTTCCTCACAGGTTTAAGTCGGGGGTCTCGGAGGAGAGCGGGCCCGGGCCAGACGGATGAATCCACACCGACAGATCACAGAGAGAGAGCTGGTGTGGGCCTGATGGCGTGAAAGTAGTTGGAACAGCAGGTGAATCGAGACAAAACTTTCTCTCCTCAACACACAGTCGATGTGTACGATGTTTAACAGGCTTAAGTCAGAATAAACATCAGTGATAACAGTCCAGCTTCCCACAAATACTCTCAAGCTAATTTAGCTTGAAAATATTTTAAATAATATTTTAAATAAATTCAAATATTAAATTATAGTATTATTAGAATATTATTAATGATAATATTAGGACAGTTTTTTATGTTTCAGTTTTCTTTATCCAAATTTTTTTTACCCCTCAAAATTGAGACGATCAAAGCTTTTTTTCTCACTTTATTGTTTTTTTTTTTTCTTCCTCAATCAGCCTGAAATCCTGAAGTTTCAGTGACAGTTTGAAGAAGTAATCGAATATCCAAAGGTGGCAGTTTTATTTGGTGCAACAGGCAAACAGGCAGTTTGCCGTGCATGAAGCTGTTTGTCTGGATGAACTTCTGCTGACCCGACAGCAGCTCACAGTCCGGCCTCTCCTCCAGCATTACGTCTCTGATTCTCTGGCTTGTTTCGCACTGATTGGACGATACGGCTGGAAAAAAAAAAAATGACCACGTGACTCCTCCGCCTGTTTGATCTGGCGGGTTCCTAACCGTGTTTTCACCTCAGATCAACTTTGAAAGCATTTCAAACCGGGCCAACAGTCCGGGCGCCAATTCATGAAACAATCGCCGACGCCCGTGTTATCAGTCCAGAGTGACTCTGATTGGCCTGCTGGTCCTGCTCGGACCTCCTCACTCGTGTACTTCCTGCCTTTCACTGCAGCCTGACACTCGTGTCAGCAGCACCACCACCAGGGCCGTTTATTACGCCGCGAGTACAATGGCACATAATGGACCATTGTTCTGGCTTGATGTGGTAGAAAGGTCACTCGTCAAATACATTTCTTCCGCCCTCATGTCCCATCCTGGCGTTTCTATACCTGTCAACGCCCCCCTCCCCCCCCCCCTTCATTCTGCTACACTCTCCCCTCGTTAAACTCCTGGATCCCGTCTTACTGCTCGTGTAGCCGTCATGCTAATCGTATTGTCATCACTCATCAAGGTTAATAGTGAGAAAGAAAACATGGTTTTCCTTGTGTATGTTCTGGGACTCAAGGGGGGTGGGGGGGTGGGGGTGATTAGACCCAAGTGTGGTTTTTCCTTCAGGGCCCATTTTGGTTAACTGTGTTTGGGCAGCATGGTGAGCAGCGCTGCCATTGGAGGGCGCCTCGTTTTCACACCAGAGGAAAAATGTGTTCGTCTTAAATGTGCAGTGCACCAAAAGTTTTCGCTTTCAGCAGTCGGTTTTCTGTCTCTGACTGAACATTTCCACAGTGATGATCTAGAACCGAAAGCCTGTCGGTGATTTGGAGGGATCTGCTTACTTGGGACAGCGCGAGGTCGTCTCCATGTTTGGTTTGATTAAGATCGCAGCATTAAAAATGTCAAAATTGCTCATTTTGATCAAACTAACAAAACGTGTACAAGTACCCAATAAAACATACTTAGTGTGTTACGATTTGATCAAAATTAACTGTTAAATATTGTGTTAACTTACACATTAAGACATCTACAATCTTGCAATGGTTTAGAATATCGTTGAAATATGATACCAACTCACTTTTCGAAATGTTTTTGCAGCAAAAGGCAAAACCCTCGATGATAAATGTGAAGTCAGGAACAAGTATTTCATCAAAGGTTTTGACAAAAAGAAGACTGATTCAGTGAGTTTTGTGCCACCTCTGACTGCAGGTAGAGATAAAAAAAAGTGGATTTTCCTTTTTTAAAATAGCTCAGATTTTATTGGTTGGAACCAAAAAGTGGAATTAGAGTAATTTCTGCTGCAAAAATTGCTGGAACTACATTTTTAGCTTTTGATCAAATTGAGGGTCTTTAAACTGCTCGTTAAGCAATTTGTGAATGTTATTTTAGCTTCCGGTAAATTTTTATTGAGTTTGTTTTTTTTATATATATTTTTAAAGCTGGCTCTGTACCGAATAGGGCCTAAAATTATTGTATATTTGAAAGTTTAGCAGTGACACAGTCGAGTCCTTCAGCTGTTATCAATGAAGATGGCCTCCTTTCTCACACCAACACTGATCCAAAGCCGTATCCTTCCTCACTTAGTACGTGGCCCTGTTGACCCTATCCGCTGCCTTGTTATGGAAAGGGGCTGCACAAGGCGGGGGGGGGCACTGGATTGGTATGTCTGGCCTTATCTTATCAGCCACTGTGCTTGTGTATACAATCAGTCGCTGCTCCCACTCCTGCTGCTGCTGCTGCTTTCTGTGATGGAAAACACGGCTTTTCCTCCGGGTTTAAAGATAGATTCCTCAAGGGCCCCCGCGCTTCCTTCTGCACTGTTAGATAATTGCTGAGTCCACAAACGGTAGAGACAGGGCGTGCAAATCTGCAAGCTTTCATCTGGCATTAGTAAAGTTGCCGTCGTAGGTGCGAGTTGTGTTTGTGAGCCCGTTCGCTGCCGTCCACATGCAGCAGGGAGTCGTTACAACCATCAACTTCATTAACCGTGTTTTTTATTTTCAGCTGTAAACCGTTCCTGCCATCACCCCCCCCCCCCCCTTTATTCTGCTTTTAAGCCACATTTTATACTCTCCAATGGGGAGCCTTCCTTTATTAGACTTATTGTTTCATTATGCGCAGCATGCAAATTTTCAAGAGGAAGCTTTTCACATTTTAGCCCGCTGAGTTTTCCGCGAAGTCGCACCCCCTGCCTCGCCTCCACCCGCTGCTGTCCCATTCGTTTTCCCACCGCCATTAAAGAGGGGGCCTGCAGAAAAGAGAGCAGTACGATAATTGGTAGTTGTAAAGCTCTGATAATTGGCAAGGCTGTAATTACGGGGCTGCGCGATAGGTAGTCCCCCTGCTGTAGAAAATGGTGTTGCCAGTTATTCACAAGATAATGGCCTGAAGAGAAAGAGCGAGCGAGCGCGCGTGTGATTTCCGTGTGCGCGTTTGAGTTGTTGTGCGTTTGACAGGAGAATGTCAGAGGTGTGTGTGGCTGTGTGAGTGTGTGAGTGTGTTGCCGAGGAAGAGGAAAAGCAAGTTAGCTGTACATTAGCTGCACTCTGTGAATACAAAGTGCTTCCCCTTTATCAGATATTATGGGAGTGAGGCTCTATTATGCATTGTTTATGGTATTATTCCAGAAGGGGAGAAGTATAAATAATAGACTGCACATTGCTGCTCTCGCCTCAATAATACAAAGTAAAAAAGGGACAATAAAGAGTCAGCAGATGTTGCTGGGCTTTGTCTGCTGCGCTGTGAATGTGACAGCTGAGATTTACAGCGTCTCTCATCGCCGCTCTATTTATGTATGTCTACTGCCAATATATGCTACAAGGCTGTGTCAACAGTAATGCTTTACCTTGCAGTACGGGAGCCGGCAAGACTTGACGCACACTTTTTCTTGTACAATATGTTTTATCGGCGCTCTCTCGTTTAAATCTTTGCTGCCAAGTAATAATTTTTCAGTTATTTAGTTTTTTTTTGTTTCCAGAAACCTCCAGTGATTGGCCAGGTAGAGTTGTCAGTGGGCACGACAGAAACAACAAAAACAACATGTTTTATTTCTTCGGGTTCGTCTGACGGATTTGAATTTTAAGTTAAAGTGGCCTCAGACCTCAGTGGTAATTGTAGCTCAGTGGAATGATGTCTTGTCTGCCTCTCTTGGCTTTATTACAACTCATAATTAAAAGCAAATACCCTCACTTCCCAGAAAGCTTGTCTGAACAACAAAATATACTGTTTACAGTAATATATCTCCAGTTTTTCATCTAAATGTCATTTTTTTCTTTTTTTTTTTCCCAGAAATGAACGCATTTTTCTTCCTGTGTAGTTTACTTGACTTGAAAATTGGCTTTTATTTCATGTTTAATCAATTCTCGGAAGTCTTGGCAGAACGAAAATGTTCCCAAATCAGCCCAGTTACATTAATGCATCGTAACTCTCATCACAGCTGACAGAATCCAATGAAGTCCCGGCAAAACCGGTGTTTATCGTGTTGAGCTGAGAAAAAGATTCGTCAACACATGGAGACGTTTGGAGCATCAGCGTGTTCTCCGTCTTCACCTGTCAGGATCCAGGCCAAGACCAGGGAGCTGCGGGAGCGCCAGGCCCGGGAGCGCGACTACGCCGAGATCCTGGACATGAGCCGCACGCCGGAGAGGTCGTCGGAGGAGGAGCACCCGTACGCCGGCGTCAGCGCGCTCAACAGCTCGGTGGACAGCGGGCACAGCCGGCCGCACAGCCCGCGGGACGACCACGCCCACCTCCACGCCCACCACCAGCACCAGCACTCCGACACCGTCTACACGCAAGTCAGCAAGGCCCGCAACGACCGGCCTCCGTCTGCAGACAGGTAAGGGTGAACCTCAGCCTCGCTCCCCCCCTCCTCCCCCCCTCCCTCGGTAATTACATTGTCACGCTCCTGAATGCCACCGGAGTCCCGGCGCAGGTTGAAGGGCTGCCAATCACTCCCACGACCTTTTTTAACCTCGGCCGGTTCAAATAGTCCGTCATGGTATTTCAGGAAAAGGTCTGTCCGGGCCCGATTTCCTCCAACCCCCCCCCCCACCCTACCCCACCCCCCCGTTAACCACGAGGCAGCGGCGTTATTGCTTAGAGGCGGCAGGCCGGCGATCACACCTGGAGGAGAAAATAATCACAGCAACAGAAGGCGGTCGGTAAATGTCAGCTCGTCGACTGCTCGACACTGTGTGCTGCTCTCGGCGGGGGGGGGGGGGGGGGGGGGGGGGG
>JAUESE010000048.1:5097755-5130635 GCA_032274725.1 Malacoctenus triangulatus | reverse complement strand
CTGGATGCCAATTCGTATAGATAGACAGAAGATAGATAAGAGATCACAGTTCAATAACATAGTAACACTAGTTCAACTACATGTAACAACATGTTCAAATAAAGCAGAAGATCGTCTTCGAATACACGGAACTTTTAAAGCAGGTGGGCGACAGCAGCTGGAGACCACCCAAAGAGCCTCTACTGTCATGATGCTGAAGCTATAATTCACAATGGCTTCTTAAAATTGCACGAGGAGGTTTTTTTTTTGGGGGGGGGGCTTTGCCTGGTCTGATGAACCTCAGTTTCTGCAGTTGGGGGATTTAGGATTCTGTTTATGGAGAAAACTGTTGTAACTTCTCAGACATTTTTGGTCCTTTTTCTTGACGGAAACCGAGGGTCTCACCTGCTTCTGGCTCGCCGTTCCAGTTTTTTATTTTATTTTACAAAGTACAAACGCTTCCTGAGACCTTTTAGTTTTCTAAACAACTTAGACGTCAAAAGTGATCACTGTCGTCGCAGTATTTAATGCCTCAACACTGAACCGTCATCTGGTGCAGTTTCCTTTTTGTAAATGTCAGACTTGTTTCATTTATTTTCTTCTTCTATCGTTTGGATTTTCTTGTCTGAGTGCCCATTAACAGGAAAGTTCAGAGATTATTGAGTTTTATTGCAGTGTGATAAAAGCCCAAGGTCTCAACTGTGAAAGAAATTGCTGTCTTTACCCTTCAAAAAAAAAGTAAAAAATCACATAACGGAAAAATGAATCCTAAGTATTTTCTGCCTGCCACCTTATTTTGAAGACCAAAGCTTTGGGAGTTTAAAAAGTACAAATATAATTTGGTGTTGTTTTTTTTTCCCTCCCTTAATGCTGCAAATCACATTAGTTTTGGTGGTCTGGAAAAAAAAAACAACACGTCCCCTAAAAAGCGACTGTATCTTGAATATTTCATGAGGCTGTTGTGTAGAGTCCCAGTTTTTAATGAATGCTGCGCTGAACCAGTGCTGCACTTAAGCTTCGCTCCCGAGAGGACCGTCTCGGAAAAAAAGCAAATGTTTCCCACTAATGTGGGATACATGTGATGATTTGGTTACAAAATACTAATGTGACACTTTTTTTTTTGATCGTTTCCAAACCTGAAACAAACATGTGTAATGAGCGAACAAGCTGTAAACATCAGGGTTGGCGCGTTGCATGTTATAATCGGCAGATTAGCGTGTCAGATGTTGAAGAGAAAAATACGAAAAATGTGGGTTTTTTTGCTCATGAATAAAAGTATATTTTGTAGATTTCCGTGTCAGGATCGCGGCTTTGCCAAACTTCAGCCTGTGTGAGCATACTCCCTGGCATCTAGGACACACATTATCATGGCAATCATGCATCAGATGCTCAATCTTTCTCCTACAAAAATTGCCTGCTGTCACAAGATGCCTCCAGTCTCATTTTCCTCCAGTGCAGCCCCCCGAAACAGAGGGAGAAAGGGCCCCCCTGCCTCCTGATGATAATGGATCCTAATTTGACTTAGATTATGATTTATCAGATGCTGCTCGAGCCTCCGTCGGAAGTATTATGCAGCTCTCCGAAAATGGGAA
Source organism: Malacoctenus triangulatus (assembly GCA_032274725.1). NCBI lineage: Eukaryota > Metazoa > Chordata > Actinopteri > Blenniiformes > Labrisomidae > Malacoctenus > Malacoctenus triangulatus. The sequence continues at coordinate 5,129,064 of JAUESE010000048.1, read as the reverse complement.
CCATTACAAGTGAGACAGCCATCCGTCACCCGGCAGTCGCCATAAGGGGAGAGGAGAAGGAGCGAGAGGGGCCACACGAGCCGGGCCGCCATGCCTGCCCCAGAAATTACACTGCTCCAATTCAATTTCCTCCTCCCTCCTCCCCCCCCCCAAAACCTCTCGTCACGTCAGACAGTTCGACTTCCTCCCTCCTCGGTCCAGGTTAGGCCAAAATGACGGGCTGCCATCGGAGATGAGCATCAGTCAGAGCTCTCGCCTCTCCGAGCGGAGCCGGCGCTGGAATCGTAATGCGGCCTCGTTCGACTCACTTCCTGGAGTTTCGGTCGCCCTTCGCCGCGGCCTGAATGGCTGCGATTTCAGACTTCTCTATTCCGGCACCATATTTTTCCTGCCTTTAAAGGCTCATCCATTCGGCTGCCATGGAGGAAATGAATCCCCTTTGTAGTCCCTGTGAATAATGCCACTCTCGCTCACATCCTCTGCTTCCTAATGCACAGGCCATTGAGACGCCGTAATTCAATCTTTGATACATGCATATATTAATCAGGCTTTTTGATTTCTTGGATCTCGTTCATCCCGTGGCTTCAAAGTCATTACCGTCTTTTTATGGATGTTTTCTCACTCCGGGAGCCAATTTCGTCCCGGGGAGTTTGTCAGATCTTCATCATGCAGGGACGCCTTTGATGAGGAAGGGATTTGTACCTGCGCCCGTTAATCATTCACCAAAGTGAATGCAATGACTTTTACTTCAGTGGTTCCCAACCTGGGGTCCAAGACCCCCGTGGTCAGTAGCCTGAAGCTCTTCCTGTTCCGGGCTTGTCAAAATTAGACTTGCATATTCGAAAGAAGACCAAAAAACAACACATTTTGGAATCTCGCAATATTGCCCATTGCTTTTATTTTGAAGGTTTTGGAAAATGTGCAAACTCACCACATAAAAGCCAAGAATCAACCTGTTTCCTCTCGCCGTCGGGTGAGAGTGCGAACCGCTGCACCGCCTTCACACCCGTCACTTCGCTTTTACAAGCAGCCTGAAAACGACAGCGAAACCTGGAACTCTCTCTTCTTACCTCCGCTGGTGGAAACAAAGAAAATAATCCCCCCGCGAGAGTCTGTGATGCTCTGCCAGCACCAAACGACAGCAGCCAAAAGAAGTTGTGCAAATGTACTTTCCGATGCAGACTGAACTTTATTCATGAGTATGAAAAAGTCGGCCCTTGTTATCAATGTTTAGTTTAGCTGAGACCTCATAAAAATGTAAAAAAGCAAGTTAATGCCTCCCTAATCCACTGCTGATAAGACGCCGCTCTCACCCTGTCGGTTTGAAAATCCTCTCCTCTTCCCCCTCGCACTTTTCATCTCGCACTTCTGCGTTCTCCAAACCCTGCCGGTAATTTGCACAACCTGTAGGAAAACACGGCTCTCGTGGGCTCGGGCAGGTTGGAACTAGTTTTGCGCTCCTCGGCGGAGTTGTTAAAGCACCACTACAAGTTAATGGCCTAGAAGAGCCTACTTTACGGCCGTGTTGACACAGAAAGGAATAATTAGTAGGAATGCGATGCTGTCTGCGGTGAAGCCATTAACTCAGAAGACCGCCCCCTCCTCCTCCTCCCCCCCTTTTTCCTTTTTTTTTCTCCAAACCCTGTTGCCTGGTTACTGTTTCCCCAGGTGACCCAATGTGCTGAATCATGGTGATCGGCCGTGAATCACAAAGAGTCGCGGGCGCTGCGAGCATTAGTTATGATTGGTGGGATCATAACGGCATTGTGAAACTCAGATATATTACAGTAAGTGGCTTATCTGACAGCACAGATCTGTCCGTTGACTGATCGAATGGTGCAGCGTGATGGATGTCGTCTCCTGTTAACCCTCCAGTCAGTGTCGGCGTGCGTCGGTGGTGGTGGGGGGGGGCGGCGAGAGAGCAACGAGGCAGCGTGCTGTAAAGACAGTACGGGACGGGACGTGAATTGATACGCGAGATGAACGAGCCGAGACAGACGGGAGAAGGTTTGGTATTTGTGAGCGAGGACGGCACTTAGGAACATTATACGCTTTTAAATATGCTCCATTTCCAGCCGCTTGGCTTTATCACACCTCCCGACAACAAAGGAAATCATCATCTGTAACTGATGGCTGAGATTAGGCCCTGTTTTGTCACTGCGACATCAAAGCGCTACAGCGGCGATGCTGTGTTAGATTGGGAGCCGGTGGTAATGTGGCTGTGATCAGATATCTTTTTCTGTGTTTAGCCGAGCTTTGTCAGGCGAGGAGATGGAAATGAAGCTTGGGTGGCTGAGACAAGAGATCAGCTGCTCGCTCATGAAAGGAAGAGAATGGGTTATAATTAAACCATAGACATGAGCACTTTGCTTATCTGCTTATCGGTCCTTTTTTTTCTAAGTTTATAATGTAATCATATTGTTGTTAGAGGTGTAAAATATGGCTCCTAATCACCAAATCCCAATGACAGAGCGGTGTTTAGAGAGAATTTACTTCTGTAAAAATAGGAGCCTCAGTCCTTCTTTATATTTTAATGAATTTTATCATTTCTTTTCATTCAATTTGTCAGATTTTGTTAGATTTTTGCCAATCGATAAGAAAGCATTCCATGTTTTTTTCACTAAATGTTGTTTTCTGGAAAAAAAATTTGCCCATTTTTAGGGTTCGGATGCACCAATTCTGTGTAGATGTAACATTGATATGAGAAAACCTTTGATAGATGGTTTAACTATCACATAGTAACAGTGATAGATTTGTTTAAACACTGTGAAACATCACGGTGTAGGAAACTGTTGTTATCCTTTATATTCAGTCTCATCGTATTCCCCGTCGAGGACGCCGTCAAGATTAGATCCAACACGGCCTCACTCTGTTCTGAATGCGAAATTCAAACGTTAAAGGTTTTTATAAGGAACGGAGGAAAAGCACTCTGAGCTGCCGCTAAACCTCGTGTGAAACGCCCTTGCAAATATTACAGTGACATATTCAAATGCGGCTGCAGCCGCACAATCCAAAGGGGATTTGAGTAATGAAACCTAAATGGCCCACATAGGTCTTCACGCTCCCCACCTTCGTTAAAAGTGGGGCAGTATTACAGATATCGGGGATGCAGTCCAATTTATTTGCGCGTAAGTGGAAGAAGCGCCATCGATACGCTGATGTATGCAAGCATGAAATTGGCCCATGAATTAAAAGGATGCATATTGCAATGTGCTGCGCCATTATTGCCTCCAGTGGTGCCATCGCTTGGAATCGATGAACAGTTACCCATCTTACTTCAAGTGTGTGTGTGTGTGTGTGTGTGTGTGTGTGCGTGTGTGCGTGTGTGCGCGTGCGTGTGTGTGCGTGCGTGCGCCTGCATTAATATCAGTCAAATATGATATTACCATCTCCGACATTTCTGACCAGTGGTGCCCCAGGAAAAATGGAGATGCCATATAAAACTGCAAAACCAATTAAACTCAATCCGTTCCGTCGATGGATTCCAGTGTTTACTGGCTGCCTCGCACGACTGTTGACACGCAGTCGGATTGCAAACACTCGAGATGAATGCGAGTGAAGGATGCAGGACGAATTTGCGCGAGGGTCCATCTGCCGCACTTTCAGAAAAGTGGTCTCTGGCCAGATTAGGGAAAAGAAATTAAACATTTATTTACGTCTCAAGATTGTTGTTTCTAATTCAACCTGGAGAGGCTGAAAACAATACTGTTGTTCTCTGATTGGGTGAGTCTGTTGCCCCGCCCTGCGTGATACAGGCAGCAGGGGAGAATGTGAGCACATAGAGACAGAGAAGACATGCTGTCCTGTAAACAAGACAAACGACATCAGTGTGACCTTAAATGGCTTCTGTTGCGATCTGGCCCAGTTGTAAAAAAAACAGAATCTAATTAAATAGACATAACTTGATTGGAGGTGGAGCAGAGAGCACAGCCGGGGGTCTGTAGCCCCCGCTCCCTCGTATAATGCTTGGGCAACCCTCTTGACTTCTTGCCTTGAATCTATCTTTGCAGTAATGAGGACCAACGCACGCATTCAGTGTTTCTAAAGCAGAAAACAAATTTCCAGTGACTCATCACTCGTTCCTTCAGATGATACGAAACTGGTGGAGATGTAAAGCGCTCTCAGGTCCGCCTACGCTCCTCAGAGCCGCGCAGTGTCGCGCTAACCCACCAACAACTTCTCCGGCAGCAGCAAGCGGCTAAAGTTGCATGTTCCTTTTCCTTGAAATGACACACACACACGGATACAGACTCAACCCCTCAGCCTGGCGACGCGCGCCGTCTCTCCGCCAGAGCCGTGCCCTCCGAGAGGAGAACGCTTTGATCCGATCCAGGCTGCGAAGGCGCAGATGGTGTCTGATTTGGCCCGGGTTACTGAACGTGTTAGCTCGATTCATTAGCCTCTTAACTTCCTTGTCAACACCAGCTCGCGCACAGAGACTCGGAAATCCGGCTCGGCCGTTTATCCTCCGCCTGCACGCTAACTGATTTGTTGGTGCTGTTTGCAGACATGCCGTCCCACTTTAGTCTTGCTTAGTCCATTGACACAATGAAGCAAATGCCAGGCATTTGATAATGGGTTCCTAAGTGTGGTGATATTGTATCGATTAGCCTGTAATTGCCGTGTTTCTGCACATCAGTTTGGCTCTATCTACGTCTCGGGTTAAGACGATGTAATCCAGAAAAAAAGAGCCTAAATGGCCCAGACGTGATGCTCTTTGGACCCTTTTATACGTCCTCTTCATCAACGCACACACAAGTTTTTGTTTTTTCAACTTTTGTGTGTCTAGTTTAGGTTTTTAAAACACTGTCAATGTTTATCAGCAAAGTGAAAAGTATACAGATCTAAATGAAGATCATATATCTTTTTCCTATCTTTCTATTCTAATTGCCATTCTTTTTATCCTGGTCACAACCCACACAGGCTTCTTACACTCCAATTACACAGCGTCAGCAGTGACACTTGTCAGAAAAGAGCATCGCTCGTTATGTCGCACTGCAAACAGTAAACTTTGTCTCCTGTGGAGCTCGACAAATAGAAGGAGAAAAAAAACACACATGAAAGAGCGGCTTGATAAAAACACAGCTCCTTTTATAAGAGCGCCGAGGAGAAGACAGCAGAGACGGCAGACAAATTATTTAAAAAGTCAAGCCATTAAATTATAATACAAAGCGTTCGAAAGTGGATTTAGGATTCAGTCTTTGTCGGAATAACAAGATGAGCTACACCTGTTTTCTGCAGGGAGAATATTCCCTCCCATTTTATGGCTAATGGTTATCTTTGTGAATGGAACTTAATGGCCCCTTTTTACTCCAGGCACGATTTCTGCGCGCGTGTGTGTGTGTGTTTGAAGCTTTTGTGTGTATTATAAGATTGTTTCTGTCACCAGTAGCTTCAAAGAGAACATGTATAATGCAGCAACCTTTCTCACATTGACCCTTTAAGTTGTCGAGCACACCTAGAAGGGCCTCACACTGTCCTGTTAAGAAGTATGCAAGTGAATCAAGCGTGTTCCTATATCTGGGATCAAACGCCACTTTTCTGGGCAGTGCAACACGCCTTCTCTTTTCTCTACGATGTAAAACGAGATCAACTCGAAGAAGAGGGCGAGATGTGTCCATATTATCGCCACAGGCCGTCTAATGTCGAAGCAAAATGACAGAAAACACACCAGCAGTTCAGTCGAATATTGATGGAAGTATGAAGATAAAACCCGTGGCTGCACATGGCGATCATGCTTCCAAATCCAACCTTGTACCGGGGATGTTTTGCTGCGAGGTGAGCGTGCTGATCACGACACACCGACCGAGCCATCAGAGCGAGATCTCTCTCAGATTTACATGGGAGTGCAAACAGAGCCAATCCCCGCGGTGCCTTTGTGCGAGATCGCGGGGACGCGGCCAAACAACAGCACCCAGATGGAGCGTTAGCCGCTCGCGTCGGTTAGCGAGGGCATCAGTCTCCCCCCACCCCCCCACCCCCCCCCCCAGGCTGTCTGGGAGCCTTCGATCAATAGACCTGGATTATCATCTCCAGCATCTCAGTTCATTTTTCAGGGCGCAGGAAGACTCCACCAGCTGCTCTCTCTTTGTCACAGGATGTAGTGCCTAGTTCACCCATCTGATAAGATTACAGAAACTAACCGCCGCAGCTGCTGCTGTGTTTCGGGAGGCGACGCGTCTTCTCGGCGCGCGCGGTTTTTCCTCGCCGCGTGTATCGATGCATCGGCGAACGTTTATTTCACAGGCTGGCGAGCTCGTCGGTACAACAGTCACATCAGAGATGGGAATCCCACGACTGCCCATGTCTGATTAAATGTTTAATTAAGATGGTGGCTTTTAATTTTAGAAGAAAAAAAAACAATCTGATTATCATGAAGTAAAGCGTTATTGGCAAATGATTTAGATCGAAAACAATCCACGTAGCATAAAGAGCGCCGTGAGATTTGATTGAATCAGCGACTGTTTATTTGCTCAAAGGGCAACCAAAAAAAAATGGCCTTCGGATTAAAGAAATGTAATGAAGTGGGCTTGATTTAGAGCCCCGAGATATACGGCGCTGAAACGTCTCGGTTGGCTTTGTTCACGGTGTGTGTGGCGGGCCGTGTAGCTCGGGGGCTCGCTGCTTTCATCTAAGACTTTGAAGTGTGAACTAACAATGTCGCTCTTGTATCCTCAAGGTCACCCCACTTGTAGCCACTCGCCACGAGGGCCCTCATCTCCAAACAGACACGAGAGCCACTTAGGTCTCTCTCCACCGCGCGGGCCTCTCGGGCGGCGCCGCACTTGCTCGGCCGGTGTTTGGTGGGCCAGCTGGTGGCGAGCGGGGGTCTCCAGCTGTTCCGCCCTCGCGGCTTCGCTTCCAGAAGTCCTCCGAACGGGGCGCGGCCGTAAAGTCGGGCTCCGGTCGGTGGTGCGTCTGGGAACAGCGGCCCGGATGAATGAGGCCATTCATTTCTAATCTTCGGGATTAGCGCTCTGTCCATCAGCTGCCTCTGTCACTTACTGTACGCTGCGCCGCCGAGCCCCTTCCCTCGCCATGTTGGGCTCGCTTTGATTGGGAGCCGTGAAAGCGGCGACAGTGTCGCGCAGGATTTCCAAGTGACAGCCCAGATCTGATAAATCCTATTAGGGTTTGGCCAGCGACTGCACTCCACCGGTTTCTGTGGCTTTCTTTAATTGCTTCGACCTTTTCTCACAAAGGTTTGTTTTCACGAAGTCTGTCTGTTCGGTCATGCATGTTTCAAATGCGCTTTGCATTGATGGGTTGGGGATCAAAGTACAGCCGTGACTTGGATTTCTTAAATCCTGCGCGCTGCTCCCTCTTTACTTGGCCTACAGAATAATTCCTGTCACTTAAACTCTCAGATCTTGAGTTTGTTATTTCCATAAATTCAGTTCTGGTGTCGTGGCAGGATTACGAGGGGAGAAGCAGGTGATCAGGTTGATAAGGAATAAGGTTTGGAATGAATCTATCCATCCAAAGACTCGGGCCCACTGGATTTGATCAACAAAATTTGGTTCTTGACTCGGTATCATAAAACACTCCAGAACCTCAACCAGCCGTCAGACTGACTGAAACCAAACCGATACGAAACTTTTTCTGCAGTTCAAAAGACTTTGCCGGCGTTATTTCGGCCAAACCAAGCCAGTTTTCTCCTCCTCCTGCTCCCACATGCTGCATGAGAGCGGAGTCCTGCAGTGGTATTCTGAAGTCAGTGTGAGGCCACATTGCAGACATTACATCTCCTCAAAGCTTCCCAGGCTCCAGGCCGAGACAGACAGCTTTTCAGGAGGCACGCCCGGCCATGAAAGGCAGGGCGCATCTCAGCGTAAACAGCTTTGCTGGCAGCCCCGTCAGCGAGCCACAGTCCTCTTATTGAGTCCCTCAGACACTCCACTCAACAAAGCCACACAGTGACCTTTCAGCCGCGCGCGCCACTGCCAGATATTGAGTGAGTCTGGCCAGACGATGAAGCCCATCTCAGACGAAATTTCAGCGCGCTCTCCTCCACCCACCGCTCGCCCCCTCCCGCCAGTCTCTGGGGCTCCTTTTGGCACCGCGCTCGGATTGCAGTGTTGCTCTTTCTTTGATTGATTCCCAGCGTTTTGTCGGCGCGGAGGATTGGAGATCTCTGATCCCTTCATTTAAGTTACTCCCGTGTTTGGTCTCCTGGGCAGGATCCCGCGATAAGGACGAGTCTACAGGTTGCCTTAATGGCGAGATGTCTTTGATTAAACGTTGGAGCGGTCTCGAGGGTGGAACGCGGAAACTGGACCGAAATTCACTCCGAAACCTCGACGCGTCCTCACACCAACTCAGCCTCTCTTCGGGTCTCTTTCTTCTGGCACAGGCAGCTGTTGAACATTACCCACTGTTGGACACGGGCCTTTGTGCTGAAGCTGGCATTGAGGAATTGACCCACAGGCAGAGGGTCACACATGTAACGCCTACTGGGTCAGCTGAGCTCCAAAGAGGCCGAGCGGCTGTGTTACATGTCACAGAGATTAGCAGGATTGCATATGACAGGTTCCTGCTTTTTAACAAGCACGTCTGGCTCTGGCTTTTCCATTGTGTGTGTCTGGAGTTAATAGCTGCCTCAGTTGATGGTCGTGATGTTGGAGGGTGTTTCAGCTCATCTGTCTGGTAGCGTTGCAATGGAGGAGATAAGTCAGGCAGCTCTTTGGTGATTATCTGTTACAGAGCACAAGTTCATTCTTAAGTTCGTCCTTTTTTTTCACTTTTTTCAGTTTTACAATTCGTTTTCTGTTCATTTTAATTTTGCAAGAATTTTTTCTTACTTTATTTACTCACCTAATTTTAATTTGCAAATCTGAACTTTGACCATTTTGGGGGAGAGAACAGTTTTTTCCAAACCAAACTCAGAAAAGTTAAAAAGTCAGGGTGGGAGTCACTGCCCCCCCCCCCCCACCACCACCCCCACTCTCCTAACCCCTGCTGGAGCTCCATTCACAGACCCTGCCACTTCGCACTCGCTCGCGCTGCTTGAGAGCGAAAACGTGTTAATTATGTTCCTCAGTTGGAGGCCATATAAATTTAGCCTCTTTTCTCCTCCACAGTCACGTCCCGTGTCTCTCGCTGCCTTCAGTAACGAGCCGAGGAGCGACCAGGAAGTTGTCTAAAGCGAACAGATCTCTCTGTGAGTGTGAGAAGATTTAACCTGGAGTTTGAGGCCCCATCAAGGACCGAGCCTGACTTTCCACCATGAAATTGAAATTTGAATAAAATGATCTGAAACTGACTTTAGCTAAGAAGGAAAAACTTCCTTGAGACACTTATGTTTTTCTATTGTACTATCTCGAATTTCTCTCACTTTTCCCACTTTGTCAAACTGAGTTGCAGCAGTTGTTACAGTTTCTAGTGCATATTGTGTGTACATCACGAGTAGACGTACAACAAGCGCTTAAATGGCTAATGGATGGCAGCGTGTAGGATCGAAGTGAATGACAATTAATCAATGAGGCGTGTTTGCAGCCTGTAAACTAAAAGACTTTGAGAGTCCGAAAGTCTACGGTCTTAAAAGGAAAGGTTTAAATATTTAATTGGCTCGACGTTTTAGCCTCCATATTTACAGTTGCAGAGCGCACTGACCTGCTGCAGTGTGTTTGTTCGTTGTACCATGAGCAAGTTACACTGAAGGCAGCATTGTTTGATGTCGGCACCGCGGGCCTGCGACACACAATAGCAGTGCAGTCGTTGAATGATACGAGGCTGTGAGGGAGGAACAGAATGGATGGTGGTGGTGGTGGTGGGGGGGGGGGGGTCTGTTGTGGTACTGCTCACCGTTCGCCACTAGTCTTTGTTCGTGTTTATGAATAATACATCAGAGGCACATTAGTTTGATTCATACTGCTGTTGGCTCCGCTGTGAGCCCGCTCTTGGCTCTGTCCTCACTTATTCCGTTTTTTTTTTGCATTTTATCTGGGTTGAGTGTATCTGGGTTGCTTCGCCAGTGTCAACAGTGCATTTGATCAATCCCGGGACAAAGCGTGCCGGACTTTAAAGAAGTTCATCCTGGAGGCCATTTCCGCCCCGCGCTCGTGGAACCAGGTCACTTGTTCACAATGGGCCTCCCGCACTCATCTGTCTTCCCCCCCCCCTCCCTCTCTCCCTCCGTCTCTCCCCAGTAACCGGCTAACCCCCAGCAACCACGACCGGATACAGAGGCTGAGGCAGGAGTTCCAGCAGGCCCAGACCGTGCCGGACGACCCGGACGACCGCAGGAGGACCTACAGCTTCGAGCAGCCCTGGGTGAGTGTGTGACGCGAGCGGAGCCTCAGACTCGAACCTTCGGCCGGCCAGAGAAGACGTCCGGCCTCTCTCACCCAAATGACCTCGAGCAGAGCCAAGACTGAAGAGAACGCTAACAGTGTTAGCACCCTTTAGTACCTGTGGCTAACTGGAGTATGGTGCTGTAACCACCACTAACCACACTACTACCAGCCATGAACAAACTGACAATCCACTCTCCACCTCAGGATTACCATTAACCTCCACGGCTAGTTTTGCTAACGCTAACACCTCTTCACCCTGGAATGCTGGACCGTCTCTGCATGCAGGAGTCTTCACTTCCTGACACATCCGTCACTAACCCCACCCGCCCGTCACATCCCACTCCACTCATCCATCGTCCCCGTCTGTGTCTGTCAGTCATCCACACGGACCCGCCCACCACCTCACGGACTCTGGGTTGGCATCATCTCTGTGTAGGGTCCTTTCAGACCTCTCTGTTGTACCTCTGGCTTCTTCACGGTGTAAATTAATGGTTCATGTGTATTCTATCTGACATTTATTTAATTCAGAGTTATATCAGAGGTAAGAAGAGGGATAATTAGTGCGTTCTGAAGCAACGAGGGGTAATTACAAGCGAACAAAATGTGACCGCCTTCACAGTTTTCACTCGGTGATGAAATCACTTGTCATCTTTTTAGTATTTATTGGAGTCCTCTTTGCTTTGTTGCACTGCACCTCAAGTGTACTTGGTTTTACATGGTTTTTACAGCAACACATGGTGACGGCACGGTGACGTGCAGTCGCTTCGAACTGACCTAGATTTTAAAGAATTTTGCTAATTGCTAATGTGTTAGTGTGACATGTATGATATTGTTGTTTTACACTCTAAAGGAGGAATATTCCTCACATTGTTTATCAAGTGTGGGACAACTTAACACCTGTGTGATTTTTTTAACGATTCAAATGTATTGAGGAACACTAGGTATTATTTTTCATTATATCTGCTGTGATGACCAGTGAGGGTTGTGTCAAACAGCAGATGTATTGTACAATTTTTACTACACATTCTCTCTGTGTATTTTCTTTTGACACACAGGTGAGTTTTTGTATGTTTCTGTTTGTTTTTTTTTTTGTTGTTTTTTGGTTGTTTTTTTTTTACTGTTGGTGTCTATTCTACGTTTTCCCGCTGTAACTCTGCTCAGTCTTTGGTGTGCATTGGGAAAAATGTGGCCCTGTGATTTCTGATGATAAAGTAAGAGCTCATGAACGTACTGATCTGCACCCAGGCCTTTCATTTCCACCCTATCAGCCCTGTAGAGTTCGGGTTTTGTGTTCGCCGGTATTCGGTGTTGCGGGTTTTTTTAATTGGATCGATGGACTCTGCTCACATTCCGGCAAAAACAGGACAGTGTGGGAAAGCAGAGCGCAGGTCATCACTCCCTTTGTTTCCAAACAACTGAGCGTGCTCTCAATTAAAGCGCCGGGCAGTGCTACAGCATTGTTTGTTTACAGCAATTGCAGCATGCTTGTTTATTGTCAGACAATCCTTTTTCCCATGAAAGTGCTGCATTAGTTACCCGGAGTTGAAAAAAAAACACAAAAAAACATTCCTCTCGCTTGCCAAATATCTTTGTTGAATGTGTTCGCGCTACATCGTAGAAGCAATTTAACTAGATTAGCACGATGTCTAAAATCTATACATTTTAAAACTTAAAGGTACATTTGTTCAAACAAGTAGCACCACTTATGTACAATGGGTGGCAATAGTGACCCACAGTCATGTCCACTGTAATATTTTTAATAGTCGTTTTATTTGTACTCTGACTTGCTGATTCTTCTACACTTTTTCACCAAGGTAGACGAGACACTGAAGTGACTCACGACACCCTCTTGTGGAACGAGGTGGAATTACTCAACTGGTCTTCAACAAATCAGTCTATTAAAGGTTTAATCAATAAACCAACTAACCGATCAACCAGCCAAACCAAGAAATATAGTTTCCTGCATTATTATTGAACAACTCTCTATTACAATAGTTCTATATGAAAATGTGAGCTACTATAATAGGCTGACTGTAATTCTGAGGGTTTTTTTACAATTTTGAAATTTAAAAGAAATGTACATTTAACTTATGAATCCAGTGAGTCTCTGTGGATCATCCTTTCAGTTCCACGGCTCTCTAATGGTCTTCTTGTATCCCTTTCACTTTGTCAGAGTGCAGCTCTCTCAGACGCTCCATAGTAATTGCATGTTATTAGACTCATGCCCCGGCCACACTGCCGGGCCATCTGGAAAACAGGGCGAATGTGTCTTTGAAATTCACTTACCTCCCCCGTGCATATATTACATTGTGTTGCTTCATCTGAGTGATGCTCTGCAAAGCTCAAGGAGGCAGTGTCCTTTTTTTTCCCTAATTCACCTCCAAACTGCCCCACTTCCAGCCCAAGCCGGAGGAGTGCCGCACATCAGCCGCTGCCATTTGTTGTTCTTCTCATTATGATAAAACGTTTGTGCTGCGCGACACAAACAAATGTCTGATATGCTTTTATTTGATATATTCAGCACTGCAACAGCCAAATGACCTCCTGGTTTATTGCACTGAAATTACAGGCAGCAATTCAGGTAGATGCTCCCATAAACATGGCAGTTTGGCTCTGACTGAAAAAGCTCTGGATTCTGGATTTGCAAATGACCGTTACCTGTATGAGAAGACTTCGTTATACCAAAACCAAAATCCATTATTAACCTTTATGAAAGGTGAGGATACTCTTCTTCCAGCTGTGAGGACTGAACACAGTTTAGCATCACGTCACACTGATCAGACGTGTCTTTTCAAAAGCCATATGGAATCACTGACCCTCATGTTGTGCATTTACCGCCCCCCCCCCTCCCAGCTTCCACTTTCAACCTGGTCTGCACCTCTTTAGACTCATTTAGACTCCATTTACTTTGGAACATGAAAGCATCAGTTTCACATGAAGTCACCAACGCTGCCCGCAAACTCCAATATGTCGTGCACATTAGCAGTAATGTTGCATATTACGTTCACTGTAGGGGGGGGCGGAGCCATGAGATCATGGCAAGAGGATAACAAAACACATGGCAGCTGTAGGAAGAGACAATATTAATATGACTTTTCAGTAAGATTCTAAACGCAGAGAGAGAAAATTGTTTTCTATGTTTTTACTTGCTTGGCCAACTTGCGTTCCACGCCAGGCTTGAACAGCTACACTCCCCCAATGGTTCCCAGTGGTACTGCAACATTTGGTCCTTATCTGTAAGTCTCATGGAGACCAACCAGAATACGGACACAAAGCACAAACAGATGGTTCTGGGTGTGTCCACATGCGTGTCAAACGCAGGGCGTAAATAAGCCTTTAATTTAACTCCACCCTCCAAACAGGGTTGAAGGTGCCGCTGTTTTCCCAGCGTTCATGTAATTGTTTTCCTCATTAGCCCCATTACTGGTTGTTTGCCTCACCTCCCATAATTAGCTGCATGACTGAAGTCAACAGGATGGGAGCCTCTTCCTCTTTTTCACCATAGTTTGGGGAGCAGAGGAGGATTGTGGGTAGCTCGGTCTAATTCCATCAAGGGTGAATGATGCCCGCTCTCACGGCACCCCCGCGCCAAGCTTTATTGCAGTCATTTATACCACTACAGGAACAGGGGAGTTCATCCAATAGATGTTGGAGGCTTAGAGGAGGGCAAAATGTGGTCTCTTGTATTTTTCTGTAACATTTTAATATTGCTATTATCCACCTGGCTTCATGCTTCTTTCTGGCTTCCTTCAGAATCAGTGTTTTGGTAGCATGAGACATCATATCTGGGAATATTCAGCCCCCCTGAAAGCCTGACGGGATTTCTTTTCCTTCTCAAATGAAAAATATTGAGACGGAAGTTCACCCACAGGCGTTTTGTAATTGACATGCGGCATAAGGAGAGTGTGGGCTCGCGCCCCGGCATCCAGGCATCGCCAATCAATCCCAGAGACGATTGCCCGAGCTTCATTTGGTTTGAAGGGGGAGTTTTTCTTTAGCACCCGTAATCGTTTTATGGCCTTCCCACCAGCCGATGTCCGCGGCGTTCCCACCAGGCTCGCAGTGCGTTGCACAGCCATAAAAGTAATTAGATTGGCTTTGTGTTGCAACTAATCTGCACACAATTATTGCGCCCACGCTGCTAATGAACATCGGAGGAGCAGGAGGAGTTGTGGTACATGTGTGGGCTGGACTTCGAGGTACAGGGAGATGTGTTCAGTGTAGTATTCCTGCAGTGGTCGGGGAGGGTAGACGTATTCACAGATCACATACAGAGGCGACACCAAAAGGCTCTTTGAGTGTGAAGGTTCCCGATGTGGCACCTCTCAGATTTTTCCAACTTTCGTCAGTTCATAAAACTTTCTGAAGTTACCAGTTGATCAGTCAAACTTATCAAGGAGTTAATAGCAATTCAGCGATACAAGATGGATGGTTTTTACTTTACTTTGATCAATAAACATCTTAAACTCACAACTCAGTGAAATTACATCTCTTGTCTCATCTACTAAAGTGTGTTTGAGTTTGTATGCGGGTAAGTGCATCATATAAACAATGAAGCTAAAGCAATCAGTTCATTTGATTTATAATAATGTATTTCTGTTATGAGTTGTCCATTCATTCACATGTTTATATAAGAAAATTGTCGTTGCATGATTGCATTTTGTTCATGTTTGGGCGTTCAATGGGTTGGGCCCATCATGTTTACCATTAACATCAACTAACATCCAACACATGTCATTACCATTACCCTTCTCTAAGTTCCCAGCATGCCCCCCACCCTCGCCTTGCCCCTCCCCCCATCTCCACCTGTTCTGTGTCTCACCTTCATTTTGACCCGAGAGGAGACGAGCTCAGGGTGGGTCTGCCCAACTAACTGCTGGTAAGTGTCTGTGGTTTGTGTTGGTGGAAGTGAAGGGTGTCGGCAAGAAACCATCCCAGGATTGAAATGGATTAACTTAAAGTTACAGTCTCTAAATTTAAATGTATATTAACAGCATGAGGATATAAATGAGTGATATCAATGGAACTGTTTTCTACAGACCGTTTTTACCTTGTTCGGTGGAGTTTCTGTCATTACACAACCGGCTGTCGTCTCCCGCCTCGCAAACACTCGAAGCCTGCGAGGGAGGCAGCAGCCGGTGACTTTTCTAAGACCTCTCGCTCATTCAAACCTTCCTCCTGTAACGTTTTCCTCTGACTGCGCTGCATCATCAATGTTTAAGTGAACACAGACAAGTCATCAGTATGTAAGTAACTCCAGGCGTTTAAACCTCCCAGAGACGATTTAACGCTCGACGAGTGAACAAACGGAACACAACGCAACATCATCAGATGTCACAACAAACACCAGACAACTTGCTGGATTACCACAACGTCCATTGTAGCTGCTGACGACCTCTTCCCTAAAAGAACTAAAATAGATGAATGATGACTTGTTATTTGTGCTTTTTATTTAGCCTCCGATACGCTATGGTGAATTTCTGAATTGTGCAGGAGGAAGATAGTGCACACATCAACCTTATTAGCTATGAAGGACACTATAGTTGATTCCTGGACGTCTGGCTATTTCAAAATAAAAGAAACTAATGTTAAAATATTATCCACAGACAAAGGATTTTGTTGAAGGGACACATTGTAACTGTAAATAGTAAACCTGTAGTAAGTCCCTGCGACTGACAATCCAGCAACATTATACGTTGTCATCTCTTTTAATTTTGGGTCATTTTTCGTCATTAAATTTATCACAGAGAGAGAAAATGTAAGAGGACATTGCTTTTTCCCTTTCAACACCAATCATTACATTGGGTTGTTGTACAAATTAATCAGGTTTATACTGACCCTCCTTGGATTGAGATGGATGAACATAAACAGATAGATGATCGAATTGATTGTTTCCCTCTCAGTTCTTTCAATACTTGTGACCTTCAAGACTCGTGACCGGGCTGCTTTGTTCCCCTCCGCAGTCGAACGCCAGCACCAACGGCCAGGGAGGATACAGCCAGCCGGGGCGCCACTCGGTGTCGGTGGAGGTGCAGATGCAGCGGCAGAGGCAGGAGGAGAGGGACTCGTTCGCCCAGGCGCAGCGACAGTACAGCTCGCTGCCGCGGTGAGACCGACGGACGCGACTGTTTGTTTTGCTGTTTGTGTCTGTCCGACGATCGATAGGTGTCGAGAGAATTTTCCGTGTCCATCCAACATGAAATGTGTCCTGAGTGGTTGTGACTGCGGGAGATGGGTAATTCAATGCATCTCAGGCCTTGGTGTGTGCGTGTGGGTGACGGCGTGTGCGTGTGTTTCATGCACGCCTGTCGGATTATGTCAGATTCATTGTAATAGCCTCACATATGTAATTATAGTGGATTGCATATAGGATGTATAACATGTGAGTAAGACATGGGGTCATAGCTGCTCAGTTACAGACCACACACACACACACACACACACACTCTCTCAGTGTCATATTGGACGGATCATGTTACTGTCTCACACAGATCTGACATGATTGCTTTCCTCCCCCTTAATGTGATTCTCTTTGATCAGCATAATACACCCGCATCATGTTCCAGGAAGTGCTTGGGTGTGGGCGTCTGTTTTGTTTTGGTGTTTGTTTGTTTTTGACAAGTTTGGGGGGGGGCAATACCCTGACATGTTAGCGCATCTGTTTAGCATTAGTCGTCGCCTACGGGCTAAAAGTTAGAATATGAGCTGGCGCAGTGCAGTTGAATGAGCAGGTTTGTTTCACCTGGGGCAAATTTGATATTTTCCTGAATATTGAAGAGAAACCTTGGAGTTTTAAAATCAGCCTTGCCCTAAATTTTAAAGCATTTTTTCTTATTGTATCTCATGAATCTTATCATCAGCTTCGTTCTCAGGTGTTTGGGAGAAACAGACACAGGTACTGGATAAAACACCAGATTTTTATGTTCTGATTTTATCTCACTACTTCAGCTGTCTTCTTTCCCACCGCAGCATATTGTTTACAATTAATTACTTCAAGTCCCACTGGAAAACTTTTGCTCTGTGCTACACTAACAAGTTGTTTTGTACAGCTAAAAACACATTTTAAAGACCACAGAGTTTTCCTCTACAATTTATTAGACGGTATTGAAAAGCTGTGCTGGTAATGCTCGTGTAAACCTTGAATAAAACGCATAATAGTAACAGCAGAATAATTTTGACCTTTCTTCACACTAAACCTGTGTGAGGAAATGTCCCTGAAATTGTTTCCATGGAGATGAAGTGGGCTGATTTGACTTCCCCCGCTATGCGGCGTAGTGGCACAGTGGTTGGCTCTGTTGTCTCCCAGTGAGAAGCTCCATAACTGGAGGGTCTGTCTGGGTGGACGCTGATTGATGTTCCAACGCTCGTTCAGGTTTCATCTCGTTTCCCAAGTCCCTACAAAATACCAGTTTTATTATTTGAGGTGTCAAAATTATCAGTGTGACTTTTTTGCGAAACCAGCAATGATCTACAATCAAAGTAACCTTTTTGCAAACTATTCTGCTCTTTTTAACACCCGTAAAAGGAGTTTCTATTATATTTTGAAATTTGGTCATAATTGTTCATCAATCAACTGAAAACAGTTAAAAGAAATTCTCAAGTATCTTATCAGCTTTACTGGCCATCGACGTGTGCTCATCCAAGGAATCTGACAAAACATCAAACACAAATATTATACAATACTTCAGACATTTTAAAAACTATTCCTGGTACATGTGACAATCGTGTCTCAGACCAGCAGTCGTGATAGATTTAATGTTGTCAGAAATAGAAGACGACCAGCCGATCTGGATCTCCTAATATGTCCACTGAATAATTCATGTGAAGCATTAAAGGTCTGGGAGGAAACCATGGACACCATTAAAGTATTTTCCCAGAGCAGTTTGTGCGATTACTTATTCAAACTCTCTACACGACCAAACCAAGCAGACATGTCCTGGTGCACGTCGGCCTGCACTTCCCATGCATACACAACATTAAATACATTTTCTGCCATGACTACACCACCGCACTCTAATCCACCGTTATCGACATAAATCTCTTCCTTGATAAATATTGCAGGCGGCTTTGCTGAAAGATTAATGAAGTAGCGTCGCGCTCCAGTGGTCAGAGACAACATCCCGTGGACACATCCCTTCACTTTTCTACTAATTCCATTAATAAACTGTTTTGTTTGGATAAAGCCAGCTGTAGTATGTCAAGAGGGGAAAAAAATAACATTTTTGACGTGAAAGCACACCAACGTGAGAAGAACCGAGGTTGAGACGGAGGGAATGTGGCGTTCAGGGGCCGTAGTTTTGATGGGATCCTTGTGTCGGTCATGGAACAAGAACTTGGCCATGAGATCACGACTCCCGATAGAGTTGTAAATAATAGCATTAGCATTCCAGCTAATATTTTCGATAGAGATCAGTTCTCATCTTGGTGGGTGTCTCTTCTCAGATTGAACCCTTGACTTTTGCAACAGACGAGGAGTTTTCTATATTTATCGTAGACGAGCGCTGTTGATCTCTTCGCTAAAGTTATGCTTGTGCCACGCTTCACCGTGTGCGTGCACAGAATACAGAGCAGCATACGTCTCTGTATTTACCACACATGTACATGCTTCACCCCCCCCCCTCTTGGCGTGGCATCACACAGAGGCAGTGATCTGGTTTGCATTTCTCAGCAGGGAGGCAGACCAGCAGCTCTGGCCTCTTTGTCAACATGTGAAATGAAATCAGATGCCGGGGACGCCTGTCTCTGAAAATTGGAATCGCTCAAGCGTGCAGAAGAATAAACCTGGGCTATATTCTCCTATCTCGCCGATCAAGGAGCGTATCCATTCCCGACTGCATTCGATCTCTGTTGAATAAAAACAAAGGTCCTTTCTGTTCTCATTAAGGATTTTCTTTCTCTCTCTCTCTCTCTCTCTCTCTCTCTCCCTCCTTCCCACTCAAATCCAAACACAGGAATAATACGATTTCTTCACAGCTGGCTGATAAACCTGCTAATTATGCATGGCTCACAGTCAAAAGCCCATTGATGTTTTTGTGCATCTTCGTCTTCCATGTCTGTGCTCTGGTTTTGCCTCACCCTGGAGATAAACGGGGGGAGCGATTGGGTTTTTGAGAGGCTCATGCATATCATATAGACGCACACACACAAACACACAAAGGTCTGCCACAAGGAGGCTCGCCAAGCAGAAATGAGAGGTGATGTCACACATCTGGACTTTTTACCCCCCCCCCCTCTGTCTTTCTGGGCAGCAGCCCCCCCGCTGCCCTCCACAGTATCATGACAGCCCACTGCTCCTTTAAGACACTTGTGTCAGGTGTCACGTATCAGCCCGAGTGAATCCATACAGGACACGATGGCCGCCTCATTTTTCTAACAGCAAAAAGGTCCACTATTACTGCCTGTCAGATCCACTGCCTGTGTCAGTCTGTCTCCAAATGGGCCTAATGGGCTGGAAGGGGACTTTGACATGGTTAGGTATCCCTCCATGTTGTTGCTATGGGGTGGGTAGTTGCCCAGAGGCGGTTAGGGAGGCCATAATGGTGCCTCATTTTCATCCAATGTGATGTCTTGGCTACTGTGTGTCTGATAGCAACATCGCTGTCGAATCGAATCACGTTCCAGCTGATGTATTATACTGCTAATACAGACAACAGCTACTTTCTAATGCAGTGCTGAGTAGTTAACAGAAACTGTCAGAGAGACTGACCACAATTCTATCATGGAGAAAGTTTGGATTAGTTGAATGTTGGTCTGATGGTCGAAAATTAAACGAGGTCATTTGTTTGAAGTAACTGATACACGTGACAATAGAGGGCAGCAGGCCAGCAGGAGTACCTGCTGCTCTGTGTACCAGGGTGTTGGTTTACGTGTTGTCTCTTTATCTCATTAACAGGTCTGACAAAATGCTTGAAGACGAAAAAAAAAAACATTTCACTCATCCTAAGTTTCCTTCAATTTCCTCTGCCCCCTCAGCCAACCCAGGAAGAACCCCAGCTCCATCTCCCAGGACTCCTGGGACAAGGCGTACCCGCCCAGCGATGCCTTCCAGGCGGCCAAGGACAACCCCAGGTACTCCAGCTACCAGGGCTCAAGGAACGGCTACCCGGGCGGCGGCGGCGTCAACGCCAGAGTCCTGCTGGAGGCCCAGGAGCTGCTGAGGCAGGAGCAGAGGAGGCGGGACCAGGAAGCCAAAGGAAAGCTGCTGCAGGAAAACACGGGCAACAGCAGCTACGAGGGTTACACGGCACACCTGAAGGACCCCGCCTCCCCCAAGGGTCCCTACCGACACGACGTGCCGCCTTCGCCGTCTCAGTTGGCGCGGCTCAACAGATTGGGGTCGGAGAAAGGAAGACTTTTTTATTCTTGAGGAGTTTGGTTGGACCGCCGAATGCAGAGGTGAGCGAAGAACGTTCAGTGGAATAGCTAACGGGGGATTACCTTGAAGAAACAGCGAAAGTCAATGGTAAAGAGTCGGGACAGAGGACAGGTTGGGGGTCTTAGAGCATGGCAAGGATGTTAGAGGTAAACAGTTGTGAAGTGCACTCAGTATGTGGGTGTTTGTGTTGGATTCCCCGCGGTGCCGATGACCTACACCAGTCGTCAGTCGCTCACTCACCCTCCCACAGACACGAGACGCTCAGTGCCTTCGCCGCGTTCACCAACACGCTGCTTGTTCACAGTCGTCCAGGACTCTGATTCATCGAGATCTGGCACCGTCACGTACTGACAATCAAATGGGCAGACAGGCAAGTGAGTGGGCGCCTGTGTTTTCTTTTTTTTTTGTTGTTTTCTTTTTTTTTTTTCTTTTTTTTTGGAGCTCGCTGGGAGGCGCAAGTTTCTGCGTGGGCCTGTGTGTGGGCATGTGACAAGGTACATGCTTCAGCATGGGGCGAGCGTGTCCCACGGATGACTCTCCCCACCTGTCACAAATCGCCCTTTTCGTTAACATCCGGCCCCTAACCGACTGCTGCGATCCGTTGCCACCAGTTCGGCTCTTCTCTCCGAAAGAGCTCTCGCCGCGCTCCTCTGGGAGCGGGGAAAACAAGGCAAAGTGTGTGAAAGAAAGCAGGGCACAGTGTGTGTGTTATTAATAAGAAAGCCTCCCCCTTTATAAATGATTCATATTGTGTGTTATCTCCATGGAGGAGACTCCGGCAGAGAGGGGAGACGGCTCTGATCCTCCGCCTGGCCCGCTCTGCTCTGGGTTCGACTCGCCGGCCTGTCTCGCCTGGTTTTCCCGCCACTCTCATTATACTCCTTTTTTCTTCTACCTCAGCGCCACCCTCCGCCCTCATCCTCGTCTCCTCCGCCCCTCCTTGCTCATCTCCACACCTTTCTCCCATTTTGCCCCCCCTCCCTCCCCTCTCTCCGGACTCTTCCTCTGACTTCCTACTACTGCCACCCTCCTCCCTCCCTCCCTCCCTTCCTCCTCCTCCTCCCCCTCCTCCCCGTCTCCCGAGTCGGGCTCTGCACTGAATTTTTCATCACAAGCCACCTGCTGCCTGCCAGAGCCAAAGAACGCTGCCACCAGAGGCACCGACAGAGGACCCAGCTTCTGACATAAAGAATGGAATAAAAAAACAAAAAAAAAAAGAGGGAGAGAGACAGAAAGCGACAGAATAAAGACAGGTAAAAAGACAATGAGCCTCCCAGTGTGCGACGCGCCGGAGCCGTTCCCCCATTTTTAACAAAAGGCAAAAACTGTCCCCAGGAGTTAATTGCTTTCAATTGCTATAATTGCTTTGTGTATTTTTTGCCTTTTTAAGCATTTACCTGGCACTCTTCTCTGCAGTTGTTTTAGAGGGGGGAACAGGCAGGGGTGCTATCTTGTGTTAAAAAAAAGCAGCAGTCAATGGATAAGTGGTTCTGGCTTTTAAACGAGTGGATTGGACATAACAAAGAAAAAAAATACATTTTCTCTCTTACCTTTGAAACAGTGCAGATAGTTGGAGGTTGTTTGTCCAGGTTTTGAGATGTTTACAGCAGAAGTGTTGGCAATTTATTTTGTAGCGCTCAGCTTTTGAAACAGGGGTGTCCAATCATTTTATGCATCTTTCCTGCATCTCGATCGGGCCTCATCAGACAGTCGTAGCATCAAAACCTCATATCTGAATTTTGCCTTTTGTTTTAGTGCAAAACGTTTGTTTACATTTTTTACTTACTGCACTTTTTACAAATCCTTTACAGAACAACAACATTTTTGGAGAACATTTGAACTCTATTTTTCCACAGTGACTTTTGCAGGCCTCAGAAATGCTAGTGTCTGTTAGCGAGCTGCTAATGTGATATTGCCCGCTAAAAATGTAGCTTGCGTTTTGGTTCTGTCTAATTTGCTTGGACCCTCCAGAGGCCCAAGTTTGTTTTGATTTACACCCCTGATTTAAAAGGTAAAAGAAAAACACTTCTAAACAACTTCTGTGTACAAAAGCAATATATTAATATTCTAAGCTTCTCATAGGTTAAAGTATATTTTTTATAAAATACCAGTCAAATCTGAATGATGGTAAAAATGTATAAGTACATAAATTTGACTCACAATGTCATGAGTGAAAACCTATGGGTCCTTTATATTTGTGCTTAATAGAAACAGGATAAATAGAACACGAATGATTTCTACATTGATGGATCTGAAATTTAGTTATAAGTTATAAGCACAAATTAAACGTGATTCATTCTGGTGGTCTTTGTATCTCAAATCCCGGGGAGATTAAACCGACACATCAATGAAGGCAGCATCTTTTGGAGCAAACAAATCTTCTAACCCGACCAGATGAGGCTCTTTTTTATCCTGGGGTCACTATGACTGAAGAGTACTTACATTTTTAATTCAGGAGCAGATAAAAGGAACTGATCTGGAGGCCTGGCCGCTGTCAGCTGGGCAGGAAAACGCCTCGTGGCATCCATGACGCACTCTTAAAAAGAAACCGGCGCCACCAGCAACACCACTGCTGCAGTCGGTGGCAACCTGTCCTTTAACCTGTGAACCCCGTCTTCCTTTGACAACCGTAGTGCTTGTTGTGCTCCGCGTCTGCCCGCAAGCAAACAAATGAGGCCGAGCAGAGGTCGAGCTTGAAACAAAAAGGGAAATGGAAATCTATAGATATACATATGAAAGCTGTGGAAAACAAACAGGTGGCGCATAATTGCCCTTCACTCCTACACGCGCTCCGTATGCAGAGTGAAGCTGCATGACATACATTATCTCCTGTTGGTTAATGAAGACGCTTGCTGGGAAAGATACAGGCTTTGCAGGGGTGACAAATGACAGATGAAAGTGTACGAAGAGAGAAGAAGAAACTTTCTGTGACATTTTTCACCTGAGAGTTCGTACTATTCATCTGTTTGAAGCTCTGTTTTTTGTTTTTTTTATATGCCCTTTTGCATTATGTATATACGCGGGTGTAACAACGCTGTGATGTGTTTTTAAACTCTAGAATGAAGCTGGTGAAAACTGTTAACCAAATAAGAGTCGAGCTGAAGCTGTGCAGGAAAACGAAAATAAACAACGCACAAAAAGTCAGTTCATTTGTGTTGGGGAGGTTTTAATTTTGTGATGGGAATGCTCCTCGGAAATAAGTCTGATGTTGGTGAAAAGCCTTTCTGTTTCAGTTCTGAATGGTGCCACGTGTAAGGGGGAAAAGATGGATCAATTATCGATACCCAGATGGTTGTAAAATATTAAAGATGAAGAGGAATTAAACAAACGAGTCAAATAATATTCACAAGCTGGAGGAAGAAGTGTCACTGCCCTGAAAACAAAGGATCTCCTGAATCATTTCACTGTGCAATGCAGTGAAAGCAGCCAGTTGCAAAGCAAATTCTTAGTTTAGGCAAAAACAGGCTTTTCAGCACTATGAGATTTATTGTCGAAAGCATTTTTTGAACAAAGATAAATCTACCAAACATGAGTTTCCTAAGTTTTTGAGCTACGTTTATTTCCGTTGTAATTGTTTTATTTTTTGTTTTTGTTTTTTTAAGTAAATTGTTTAGTTTCTGCTGTGAACACTCGTGTGTGTCCGAATGCAGACAAGCACATTTCGAAGGATGTATTTTACCCGCGCTCTCATTGTCTCGGACTTTGCTGTTCGGCTGTCGAGTTACTGGGTCGGAATTCAATAAGTGCCTGAAATAATATCATTAATGTTTAACACAAAGACGGACACAATGTAATGTTTGTGACTCTACAACACGAGATACTGTGTTTTGTTTTAGGTTTTTCTTTTGTTCTTTTTTAGTGTCATCATATCAAACGTGTCATTTTCGGGGTACTACTACTTAAGTTGTTTTTTTGTAAACCACAAAAGCCACTTCCAGGCGGTCATCAGTGTATTTGTATCCCACCTGACATTGCCTTCAAACCATGCTGTACCGTGATGTGTTTTTAAGAATCATAAAGCATAAGAAATGGAAGTCAACGGAAGCTGATGTGCAATTGTTTTGTTGTTAGTTTTTTTCAGACAACTTTTACATGACATAATACGAAATGTATACAGCCACTGTTTTCCTTCCTGTACATATCAAATCTAGAATAAAACGGAAGGCTGTTCCATCCTGTTTACAACCCTCCCCTCCCCCTCCGACCCCCCCCCCCCCCCCCTGCCTCCGTCTGTCCCCACCTCTCCTCAGCCTGGGGCTTTGAAACAGGGATCAGACACCAGGCTTCAATTAGGCACGAGGGGATTCTGCTGTCAGATGTCAAAGCTGTCGGGTCCGCGTGCTGATCTCTTTCTCAGAGACAAACAAGCGAGTTTTGATGGGGTACAAAAGAGGCGACATGATGACATCATCACTTCCTGCCGTGCAGCAGCTGATGCGGAGGCACGGCGTGAGAGCGGCGGCCTCCGTGTGAGGCTGGAGCTGCTCCGTTTCCTGTTGTCAGGTCCACGCTCGCTCCCATTGTCCCCCACTGGAGACCAGTTCAGCAGCTCTCTTCTGTTATGTTTGTTTGCAGGGTTCAAAGGTGACATCCGAAAGCAACGCAGCCATCGCGCCGTGGAGGGAGTGTCTTCTATTATCCGTGATGGCTTCCAATTTGCCTTTCCTCACCACAGTTGTTAAAAAGTCCAGCCTCCTGTTGAGCAGCTCTCTGCTACTGTGTGTGTTTGTGGGGTTCAAAGGTGACATCCTTAACTGAATACATTTACTGGTGTGTGGGACAGCTGGACGGGCGTGGGGAGGGAGAGACGAAGAGATGAGGACTGAGGAGGATGAGGTGGCAGCAGATCTCCTCCTCCTGTGACCCGAGTTTCCGGCCTGTGGTCACAAACCTCCTCAGGAAGGCCCCAGAGATCACAAAATTGCCAAAACAAGATGTTCACATTTCCAAAAACATGTAGAAAACGCCAGAGCAGACCTGGGAAAACTTTTATTTTGAAGGGTAGAGTGTGTCTCTACCAGTATTTGGCTTCACTCTCGTGTTTTTTTTCACCATTCAGTGATCAGAATGGAAACCTACAGCCTTCCCCAGAAACATTCTGAG
This sequence comes from Malacoctenus triangulatus, assembly GCA_032274725.1. Taxonomy (NCBI): domain Eukaryota; kingdom Metazoa; phylum Chordata; class Actinopteri; order Blenniiformes; family Labrisomidae; genus Malacoctenus; species Malacoctenus triangulatus. The sequence goes on along the minus strand of JAUESE010000048.1, from coordinate 5,103,291 downwards.
GGTCTTAAATGAAAAGTTGTTACCACTGACCAAGAGTTTCTTGATTCCACTTTAAGTATATTTGAGAACTTGCCGGATGACAGGAAGCTGTTTCACTTCCCTCGAGTGTTTACAAGTTGATGAGTCAAAAAGTACATCTTTTATCTTGGTTCCTCGTCTCCAGTGTGTTTTCCTCAAAGCACAGGCAGACAGTGGTTACCAATGGTTTCCTGTCAACCAGTTTATTCAAAGACTTCTTCACATCCACCTCGAAAACATTGCAAAAGCATAAACAGGAGGCTCAAATGAGCTCAAATTAAAAGTTTCATACACAGCATGTAGGACATTAGAATTCTGTTCCTGTCAAATTAAAATGCAAAACAGTCGGCCAAACAGTGCTTGCCAGAGGAGGTTCTTACACTGAACTTCAAAATGCAGGCATTGTTACCAATTTCGATGTCGAAGCAACAACTTCAGCCAAAAGTATTTTTTTTAAACAATGCTATTCATTTATTTAGCCTAACATCAACTATGTAAGTTTGTACAATCTCCTTGTTCAGTGCGTAAACACAAACAACGCAGTTGTTTACATTTTCCATGTTGGTTTTTATCAATGACGAGATTTTGCTCTAATGTTTCGCATTGCAGCGATCCAAGAAACAGTCAGTATGTTGTATGTTTTTGGCAGAACGCGTGAGGGAGAAGTTCCAGTAACTAAAGACTTGTTTCCATTGGCTGTGCGAACCACAGCCGCAGTCTTTCACTGTTTGCCATTTGGAGTTCCGCTGGAGTGGGAGGGAGTCCCAGTATCTTCCTCATGCTCACTCAAAATCCTCTTTATTACATTTTGTAACGTTCATTTGATCTCGTCCCAACAAACCCCTCTGAAAGGTGATCCTCCTCACGTAACCTCCATCTGGTTCAGACTTCTGCCAAAAGCTGCACAATGAGATTCAAAAACATCCGCGTAAGATGGAGAAATGGCAGCCCTCCACTGCCAGCATTAACAGCAATTAATATCATATCTCTATTAACGGTAAACATCAGGCTAATGTGTTTCGGCATAAAAGCTTTCATCATGATTCATGATTGTGACACTTGGCAGTTTTTTGCCTTTTTTAAACCAGAAATAGTCGATGTGAGAGTTGGCTGCGCTTTAACACAAAATATAAGTGGCTGTTCTGCAGCTTTAAAATAAACTGAATGTATATGTGGCGTGAACACTGTGATCGAACCTGTAAACAAGCTTATGTGAGTCAAAAAGCTATTTCCAATCATTTCCCTTTCAAATATAAAAGTAATTTAAAGAGAAAACGTTGCCTCTTAATTATTCTCATCACATATTCCATTTGAAAACTAAGTGATAAGAAAATGTTGTAGTTTAATTTTTACATTTGAATAAAAGTCTTTTAATTTATTTAATGAGTGTGTCCTTATATTCAATTTATCCACAGACTCTGCTGTTATCTGTTTCCATTTACTTGCCACCCTAATTTAATTAAATGGCGTCCAAACCAAATAAAAGCAGCGAGCCCTGATTGGCCGGTTTGGACTCTGGCCACTCTGAAGGTAATAACAATTTTTTTCCCTCAGTTGTAATATATGATTGAAATGCAAAAACTTGTTTATCAATTTGCATGCAAGTTTAGAAGAAATCCGAGAAAATAAATTATGGCGTAAAACTCTTCAGTCCTTCGTCAGCCCAAAATATTAAAAAAAAAAGGAATTTTGATTATATTAAAGGGTTATTTTTTTTAATTTCTTTTTTCGGTTTAGTCAAATCAAAAAGGATTGAATAAAACTCCTAGCCAATAAAATATCAGTCTGTGAATCAATCAGGCTGAGTGGAGTTACATGATTGCTTCGCCGGATGGATGAGCGGGGTGTTAAAGGGTTAATGCAGAATGGATATTAGAAGTATCACTTAGCACGAGCGCCAGTGCACAGATGCACACTGCAGGGCGACTCTGCCTGTAATCAACACCTTCTGTGTATTCTTCACCCGCTTTTAACGGCTCCACAACATTTTAATGCGCTGCGCGTCACCCCGGAGCGATGTCACGGATCATTTCAACCCGAGCCCCCTTCCTGTCAACAGAGACCCGCAACAAGAAGCTGCTAAACCTTTTTTTTTTATCTTCACAGCCGGCCTGGCCACCCAGCCACCGCCCCCGTGCACCGGCTCGCCACCAACGCGGCCCGTTATTTTGTGTCTAACGTGGCGCTCGCCTCGCGCGGGGGCGAGGGCGAGGGCGGTCCGGCCACCGAGCTGACTGGGAGGTTACATAAAGGCCTGTTCAGAGGTGACACCTGTTTCTGCTCACTTACCACTTTTTTTTTTTTTTCTTCCTTCCCTCTCTTTGACAAAGCGGTGCGAGTTGATGACACCATCTTTCTGGAATTTGGAGAGGAAGTGGGAGAAGTTGCAAAAGCTGAAAGGAGCATATAAATCAAGATAGGGGGGGACGGGAAACTAACTGAGGAAGCTCTTCAGGGCTGACCTTCCTCCCGCTTCTGAGACATCTGGAGAGATAGCTTCTTTTTTTTTCCCCCACCATAGTGTTGCTTGATGACGTTTTTGACCTCCTCGAAACACACACGATTTGAGGAAATCCCACGATTGCATGTGGTGGGCACGGAGCATAAATCCTCCAGCTAATGTAAATGCGCAGATTTGGGACTTCTCGAAAGCGTTATCCCAGCAGAACGTGTGGTATTTGTTGTTGCACCGAGATGAAATCCTGCTGTCTGTGCAGCCTGTATCAGCGTGCCTGCAAGACAAATTGCTCAGCATTTATCATCTCCTGTGCAAGTCTATTGCATTTGCAAGCTCTTATTATTCGGCTTTACTGAATCTCCTTTATCGGTTTCATGGCGGCGTTGAAACCAAATAAGGAGTTACTGCAGTTCGTTTGTGTTTTCTTTTAGTATCTTTGAGCTGTTTTATGAGTCTGAAAGGTTTCCCTTTGTGCGGAGGCAAACGCAGTAAAAAAAAACTTATTGAAAAACGCAAAATTGTTTTCTTTTAAACTCTCCCTAAACCCAAAAGAAAATTAGTTTACTAGTGAAATAAGAGGGAAGTATTAAGGAAAAGATTTTTCTAGTGAATTCAAATGACCGGATTTACTAAAATCCTGAATAGTGTGACTTAAGTTGAAAGCGCACACAAGCAGATTGCGCTTTTGTTTTTCAGGGGATCAGTCAAAAAACAATAACACAGGTGAAAAAAACAGGAATATTTAAATGAGGTTTTTTCAGGTAGTTTATGGCTCACAAGGGTAAGATTGAATGAAGCACTGAGTGGCCATAGATTGAAAAGAGATGATTGAGCTTCAAAGGGTCCAGCTGATAAAAAGTGTCTCAGCACAACAGCAACATTATTTTTTTATTACTTTTAGCAAGTTTTGTTGTTGTTGTGTGAGAGAATAATCAATTAGTGGAAAACTTCTCCCAGCATTTTGCCAAAAGAAACGCCTCTCAGATGCAATCCTCAGGGAGCCCTGTTAGTAAATCAGCTCCCACAGATGATTTCATGCACTATCAAGTATAAAAAAAAGCCAAAAACTTCAAATTAAATTAAATTTCGACCCAAAAGTAACATTACAATACTGATTGACTCTGAATATCAGCAGGTAGGGGCGTGGTCGCCCCATCAGGGTGACGCATCGACAGCACAGAACAGAAAAAATGAATTCCTGGAGCCCCCAAATCCGACAAGCATTGACTCGGACCGGATTCTGTCCAACTTTCCTTCGTCAAATGCTCCATGAAATGACTCTAACACGCCCAGCTCTCCTCCGCTTAGCCCCACTTAGCCATGAAACCTTCCCCCCCTTCCTGGATTTCATGCCTCTCCAGCCGGACACTGAGCTGTCTGATGCTGGCAGGTTCCCAAGTCGGCCTTTGCGAGAGGATGAGCGGCTCATCTGTGCAGTATCCTGCAGGAAACCCCGATCTGATTGGAGTGAGACATTTCTGCGAGTCGCATACGGTTACGGTCGCAGGCAGGCCGCAGACCTCCGTCTGGTTATCGATGTTAACTGTCAGACTGTGAACTGCGAGGCTTCGGCTCAGCGAGGGGAACGGCGCTATTTCACTGGCAGAACACTTTGGAAGCCGCTCTCTGGAAATACTTAATTTCATTTTTTCCATGTTTTTTTTCTCTTGCAAACAGTTCTTTTGGATGTTTTTGCCAGGAGCACCAGTCTCCAAGTGTTTTCTGTGGCAAACATACAGTGCAAGCTTCTATGCACTGAAGATAAATTGCATCACTGTGATTTGATCAAGTCAGAGGGAAAACAGGGACAGACCTCAATCTTGCAGATCATCACTATTGGTGGCTTCACTGTTGGCAAGATATGGTGAAGTCTGCAGAGCTGCCTGAATTCTCCATTGAAAATACATTTAAAAAAAACACAACAAACAGAAGGAAAGGATTTCCATAAACACGACATGGGAATATTATGTGGAAAAATAGTTATCACATCTTCAAAAGAGGGTGAGGAGAAAGAGAACCTATAAACTTTCAACCGTTTTGCTGTAAACAACTGATTGCATGATATTATACAGTGCAAATACTCACCATCCTACAAGTGGAACAAGAAAAGAAAAAATAATCGAAATAAATTAACAAAAAAAAACAAACTCCAAAAGAATCAAGCAACCATGTGTTTAAGTCTTGGACCCCTCCATTTTGTTCATGTATTAAATGGAAATCATCTCCTTATACCTTTTTTTTTCTGATTTATGGTTATAGTCCGTGAACTTCTCTTACCGCTTTCTCGCATTTTTACCTCGCGGGTGCTTGTCTGTGATTGGCCGGTGACAAGTCCCGCCCCCTTGTAACTGTGAGCGCACGCGGAGGTGGAGGGAAAGACACTGCGTTTAACCGCCGTTTACACGGACCGCTTCACCGTAAAGTTTATCTCTGCCGTGCACGTTTTGGGTAAGTGAAGCCACAATAACGCAGACACACCCTTTTTTTTCCGAGTCCTTCAAACACGCACGCGGGGCGCAGCGAGTCAGCATCACATTGCTAAGGCTAATTGCCAACACGACGGCGGCGCTCAAGGTTTGTGTGCTGCGCAGGCAGAAAACACCTGACGCTTCATAACTGGCGAGGCTTCCTGAGTAATGTCTTTGAGATAATCACGTTGTGGGTGGAGGCCTTGTGGGATACATGACCTTACATATCTGCACTTGCACCAGCTGGATGATGACTGTGTAATTTAGGATCGTTAGTTTTCATCATCCTGCTCTGCAAGTGCTGGCTTTTTCATGCTTGCATTAGCAGGAGGAAAGACTTATCAGTCTTCTTGTCCCGAGCATGTCCTGTATTAAAGCTCCCTCTTTAGTTGCTTCACTGGCATTTCCTGGAGACAAATCACACAGTTTTTCTTCTCCTAGGCGAAGTAAAGCTAATATCGAGGGTCTAATTTTTCTCCATGTTCCAGGTGGATCATGTAATCTTTTAGTTTGGGTGTTTTGTAATGTTGACTGTGTGTATTGTCGTCTTTAATCCTTAAAAATCCATCTGTTTAGAGCAGCACACTACTGT
>JAUESE010000048.1:5072056-5097655 GCA_032274725.1 Malacoctenus triangulatus | reverse complement strand
GAGGTTGTGTACTTCATCCACCTCTGTGAAACTTTAGAACCTTTAGAGAGTGGAAATAAATCAGGTAATTTGTAAATTCACTTCCTGTCCCACTTTAACTGATATGAAGACATTACCTCGGCTGCCGACATTCAGACTCCCCCCTCCCCGCGCAGCCAATCTCCCCGCCTGGCGCGCCATTGCGCCGACTCTGACCCGGCGCTGCTCCATTGCCTTTAAGTCTCCGGCAGCTTCCTGTCCTAATTTTCACGGCGCAGTAAGGAGGCAGAAAAATAAGGCAAATAAGGAGGACGACCTCCAGGGTTCAGGCCGCGGTTTTATTGGACAGAGACAAGTATACGGTGTGCGGTGGAACCAGATGTTGTGTGATCATAGGGCAGGGGAGGTAGGGAGAATGGGGGGTGGGGGGCGGGGAGGGGTACCACCACCTGGAGTGGGACGCTGTTTTAGATGACCATCTGGTGGAGGTGCTGGAAGTACCGATCATATGCATATAAGGTGTGTGTTCGGCAACAAATCCAATCTAAAGATCCCAACTGTCAATCTGCCTAAAACCATGTAACGTTCACTTCCAGATAACTTTGCTGTCAGTTTGTGTTTCATCTCTGAGAGATATTCTTGCACAGGCGGGCAGTTTAGTTTTAGGGGTCACTTCTCAAACAGGAAGAGGAAGTGCAGTTTGCTGGGAGAATGATTTGCACTTGTTCCGTAATCCAAATTTCATTTTTAAATTCTGCAATAATTTCACACGTGCGTCTTATTTTGAAGTGATTTGTTTCACAGGATCTTTATAGTTATCATGTCTTTCCCTGAGATTGCAAGTTGAAAATTGCTGTATCTTGCTTTTTTCACTTCAAGCTTCCTTCCAATTTATTTTGTCTGTATCAAATACTTCACAGGATTTTGTGATATTTCTTTGAAAATTACCTGACAAGAACAAAAGTTTTTCACTTGACAAGACAAAGTTTGAACTCATATCTACACGAGTCAACCAGCTTTTGATATCAGCTTTTCTTCAATCAATGAGGCGCTGAGCGGTGGTGCTGCAGCGGGGGGTCTTGCTGCACAGCAAGAAGGTTCTTTGTTTGTGCCCTGATGGGGGTCTTTCTATATTGAGTGTGCATGTGTGCCTCCTGTCTGTGTGTGATTTTCTCCCCGGTACTCTGGTTTCCTCCCACAGTCTAAAAACATGCAGATTAACTCATTTGGTGACTCTAAATTGTTCATCGGCGTGAAGGAGTGTGTGAATGTGTGTCTGTTTTTGCCCCGAGTTGGACTCGAGACCTGCACCTAATTTGAGCTGAGATCAGCCCCAACAGCAGGATGAAGCTGTGGATCAATGTCCAATCATAAAAAATAGAGGAAAATCTCTCTATGATTAGAGTTTGACTGATCAATTACCTCGAGGATATGTCAGTTCTGTGTTGGTGAAGGTAAAGCTGCATGTTAATGTTTGAATACAGTCGTCAGTTGATTTCCTCTCAGTTGACAGCGTGTGGGAGTTTGTCTTTTGATGGGATGGAGAGAGAGAGAGCGAGAGAGAGGGCATGTAAATAGTCTCTGAGAGAAATGACTGACTCTATTCACAGGTCGCTTTGCGTCTGTGTGTGTATGTGTGTGTGTGTGTGCGCGCGAGTGTGTCAGAGCCGGTACAACACTCTGCAGCCGCTGGAGTGTCTCTTTGAGTTTGCACAGATCCTATTATTTCCTCTCTTCCTCCCACCTGCTGATTTGAGGTGCTGATAAAAGAGGGCTGCCTGATGATTCATCATTTTCCCCTCTTTCCCCATCCAAAGCCTGCCTCTCTTCATGCCAGCCTTTTTATTTCCAGGTGTGGAGCGACCAGACAGGGAACGTCTTTATCCCTCTTTTTTATTTTCTTTTTTGTAAGTGTAATGTCAGAAGCCGCAGTGCGACACTCACTGTCAGCAAGCCTCTGCCAACAGGTACCTTTTTTTTTTTTATTTAAAAGCTTGTTCATTCGAGACAATAGACTTGTGGATCAACCCGGAGCGGGCCCGAGATTAATTCGGAGCCACCGGACAAGGTGTCATTTTCTCTCTTTGTCCCATCAGTCATGTGATCGTGGTGGATGTTAATCACTCGGTACGTGTCGCCGTGACCCCGCAGATGGTTGGATTTTGGTTAAAGAGCCCCACACCGAAGCCCCATCAGAATGTGAGCGGGCGGTTCTGCTTCCTTTGTGCTATTGACAAAGGGATGTGTGGACGAGGAGTGAGTTCTGTGATGGTGCCAGTACGGATGAAGATTAATGACACCGCCAGGCCTGTGTCTCCTGTTTAATAATGCTTATTCATCACTGTCACCGCACACTGAACGGCCCCGCAGCGAGCAACACATTCACACCGAAATGAGCTAAACACGCACATAATTCCACACAGAGATGCGCCGTAACCAGAGTGAGAGATGATATTTTTCCACTTTATACTTGCCACCAACGGTTCATGCTTGTGTGTGTCTGTGTGTGAGAGTAACCTGACATGCAAAGTCTTTGGCTTCACATGCTCATCAGAGCAGCTCCTCTCATTGCTGCGATCTGGCTTTATGTAGATTTGCGTACAATCCCACAAAACAAGCCAATCACAGAGACTTGTGGAGCATGTGTAAACATCTTTTATGTGATTTGAAAGCGCCGCACACAATATGCTCCGTAGAAAGAGATGAAAGGAGGCGAGAAATGAAGAGAAACAAGCGAAAGAGGAGGAAAAAAAATTGAGGGACCTCTGGCCTTCTACTGCTGTGAGAATGAAAGCTATTTTGTCTTCTGTGTTTCTGCTCTCCTCCTTTCTTTCCCCTCTCGCTCTGTGTTTGTGTGTATTGCACACACACACCCCCCACCCCCCCACCCACCCACCCTCGCTCTCTCTTTCTCTTTCTGTGCTTCCACTTTCCTCGCACAGGCATTTCTCTTCCTAATGGAAAATAAAGACTGGAGAGTGGCGGAGATAGGGGCTCCAAATGAAAAACATGGAGTCACTGACCTCCCAGCCAAGGCCTGTCCATCCAGGCCCCCAAAGCTCACATCAGCTTATATCTCCCCCTCGTCCCCGCGGCCGTCACCAGCCACACAGCTTACAACACAGATCTTCTAATGATGTTTGCATACGGAGTTTAAGGCTCCATCCATCAGTCTTCTATAACTCTCCATTCAACCTAAGGTTGTGAGTGCTTGAACCCAACGAAAGGGATGTTAGTCGAGGCAGGGGACACCCCGGACAGGTCTTCAGTCCATCACGGGGTAAACAAAGGGACACTCAATCACACACAAACGGATCCAACCACACATGCGCGTGGAGAACATGCAAATCCCACTCAGAGAGGCCTGACCCGGGCACAAACCCAAAGCTCCTCACTGTGAGGCTAATGAACTCGCCACTGCATCATTATGTGGATTTTGGCAGAGAAAAACGTCATTGTTCGTGCTCTGAAGTGTCCTTGAGCGAGACACTAAACCTGGAGTTGATCCCAGTGGTGAGTGAGCACCTTGCATGGCAGATGTCACAGCGAGTGTGAGAGTGAGTGGTTGAATGGGTCCACGTCAAAACGTGTTGAGAATAATCAAGTGTTTCGACTTTTCGCTTTCCTGTTCACCCACTGGAAAAAGCATGTCTATTTTTTTTTTGTGGTTTGCAAAAAGTTCCAGCCTCTGCTGAAAGCCTGTCGCCGGTCAGATTGCTGTGGAGCCACAGAGATTTGAATCGATAAAAGTGTGCATTTATGATATACAAATATTGTGCTGCAGAGTTAACAGCACACTCAGTGCCAAGTATCCACAGAAAAGCTTCAAGCATACCGCAATTGAGAGATAATGCCAGTGTGGCCTTGCTGTAAGCTACAGCGACTCTTTGTTGAGTGACTTGCAGGAGCGGGTGTTTATGCAGTCAGGAAGGGCGAAAAGCTGAAACTGCAGCTCCACGCCACACACTTTGAGATAAGATGCCCCTGATTTATATGCAGAAAGCTCCCTCTGATTGGATTACAGTCCCAGTTTCCTCACATTCTCCCCACTATCCTTTTTTTTACATCTTTGTCCGTCCAGCCTGCAGCGCTTCTGCAGACCACCCTCCAAACATGACGAGCTCGCCCACCACCCTGTCTTTGTCCAGATTTGGCCACCGAGTCACGGCATGTAATGGCTGAGAGGGTTAGTCTGTGTTTAGCCCACACATCCAGCTTATCTCGGACTGCAGAGACTGAATGAAACAAAAGGCTAAATAGAGGATTTGGCGCTATCAAGACTGCAGCTCACGGTTCTCCCTGTGGCTGTCTCCAGATCGCTCTTTCAGTCACATGAGCAACCCTTCGGCCAACCGTTGTCCTCACGTCGCTTCTCAGATTGAGATCGTCTCAAAGGCGTAGCTGCTTTTTTCCCAATTCGCAGTAAAAAAAAGTCATCCTTAGTTTGTACACGCTGGAGCAGTTACATGCAAAATTCTGCCTGTTTGTTTAATGACGATAATAATGATAAACAATAATAAAAAGCAATATTACACTACAATTTGTCTAAAATAAAGTCCACAAACTGCATTTTTTCCAAAACTAACACCTGCCTTTCTCTATTGAGTCATAAAGCTCTTGCTTTGGCTGTCAACAGGTAGCCTACATGTGGACCTTTTTCGCTTTACTTTTCCACTGACTCCTGGTCAATTACCCTGACCCCCCCTCAGGCCAGAGCTTTGACAGGCTGTTGATAATGTCTGTTGGTGTTCAGCAGTTGTCTCTGGTGTTCCCCCAGTCCTGTCACACGCAGTGAATGCTTTGCGGTGTGAGCTCCACAGCTCCGTGTGAGCTGTGAATCTCAGGTTATATGCGAGGGAAGTCCCACTGGGATGATTCCGGTGATCCTCACTCTATCTTGCCTCTCACTAACAAGACGCTCGGCTCTCTGCAGGAGCCCGCTCACCGCTGACCAACTGAACCGACTGCAGTAACAGGGCAGTGTGCAATGAGGCTGGAAGCTCTGGAAACCGCAGGTAAGAGGGCGTTTTCATGTGTTTGGTTGAGGTTTAAAATGGAAAGAACCAATGCTTTCAAGCCCAGAATTACAAAGTGCAGACAAAGAGGGTGGAATTTGTGGAGAACAAAACAAAAGAGGCCACCAACCTCAGGTATCTTGACATTTTCGTTGTATTAGGCTTTCCCCGACATTCTTTGAGGTCCATGGTGTACCACAGTCTTTATTGTGTATATTTGTGTGAGTTTGTGTTTGCACTGGTGCCTTCTTTGTGGTATACAGATTGTTGGGCCAGGCAATGTTGGCTAAAAACTGTTTACCTGATATTGAGTTTTGTTTTATGTCTTCAGATGGTTTAGCAAAATATGCATGGATTTTTTGCACCAAAATTACCAGATAGTTGCCGCCTCATCTCTGTGAAGTTTGATTCCCATTGTTAAATACAGTAAGTATCACCACTTTTATGGTACATTCTGTTGGAGAGGTCAGTGCATTGAAATTGTTTCCTGAAAAGACAACGTTGTCCCTGGAATCTCTGAAAATGCTGTAGTACATGACTCAGGCCTGTAGGTGGTGTGTGCCTGTAAAATTGATTGGATGCAAACAGACACAAAGACCAAGACATTTAATGTTGCTGGATCAAAATGCGGTGAAAACAGCGAGTTGAATTACAAAAAGGACCTTTTGTTTGGACTGATGATTAGATGCTTTGAGATGCCATTGATGTGTGAAAGTGCAAAGAATGAAAAACGGGATACGATTATGATCATTGAAGTGTACAGTGCAAAGAAAGCTATTTAACATATTAGACATGTAACCACACTGCATTGGTTTCTATTGGCATGTTTTTGGGGAGGCAGCTGATGATTGCATTAGATTACACCCCCCCCCCCCCACATGTGATACAGAGGTTAAGAACCTTTCAGAGATACTTGTGCCAATCAACAAATTACATGTGCGAAATATACCCCTTGTCCCACTCATTACAATAATGTGCTCATTAACATTTAAGGGTTAAGACTCCCTTCCCCCTCCCTCTTTCCCTTTTTAAGTTAGTAAAATTATATGGATTTTTTTTCCCCTGGGGGGAGCAATAGATCTTTTCTTCCTTTAACCCCATGTTAATGGAGAACTCCACCAAATGGGTGTTGACAACCTCCCCTCAACCTGCTGTCTGTGCCGTCGGTAGAAACAATTAGGCTTCCTGTGGTCAGACATAATAGTAAAATGGCTAATTACATTGTCTTACACGTCTGCCAGCATTCAGCTGAGCCAATTGTCCGACAATAAAATTATCCATCCAGTTGACTGAAGCCGTCAAGAGGGAATTATTTTGTGGGGGTCTGTGTTTCCATTGTTAGTGTTGGAAATACAAGTCAGCTGGAAAGCTGTAAATATCGGAACATTTTGCAAAGAAGGGAAAATCTGTATAAAAATGTTCTCTGTTTTCTTCCTTTCTTTTGACTTCCATTTCCCCTTTCCCAGCCCCCCTTTTTCTCTCTCTCTTATGCTGAATTTATGAGATACATTTGCCAGGAAGGGAATTCCACACAGTGGATTGTGGGAAGCAGACTTCAAATGTGTTTTAAGTACAGCCTGTGCTGCGGTAGTCTCTTTAGGCTTTCTTGTCTCTCATGTCTTGGCCGATAAACAAAGCTGCCAAGCACCCGGCGTCTTGCAGTGTCTTGTGTGTTTTCTTTTCATGTGACAAGCGTACTTTTAGATATCTTTTTTTTTTTTTTGTCTTCACGGAGACTTTGCTCTGAATCTATTAGAATGCATTGTACAAAACACTCCCCCTGCCAAAGTTTGAGTAAAAAAACCAAAAGACCCACTGTTTGAGTCATTATGGTTATAGAAAGACATATTACAGCATTGGCTCCCATTTCTTTTCTACGAAAAGACTAATCACTGGGGCAGATACTTTGAGCTGCAGCCTCAAGGTAAATCATAATCATTCAGCCCTCTGTTACACATACACATGACCTTTGATCATCCAACCTTGTCAGGATGTAGGCCGTAGAAACGGGAGCAGTTGTGGATGAGCTCGTGGCCTGTTTACAACCCCACCTATTATTTTCACGTCTTGCCCCTCAGGCCTCGTAAGAGTAACGTTTTCAATTCGCAGTGAGTCACCTGGACAGTAAACTGTTGCCATGACCATTAGATGGATAAAACCAAAGTTGTGAAATCCCAGGATTTTTACTGACATCCTTTGGACAATCTCCAAGTTCCTTCAAACAGCCGTCACAGAGAGTCACTTCTGGAGATGTAAAGACAGTAAATGCAGACTCGATGCACTTTAATGGGCTGTTTTATGGTTCTAAACCGAACAAATTGTGAGTGCAGCTTTTCCCTTGACCTTTCCGTAATAACATGGGGCCAGTGCCCTGCTGCACATAGATCTTCGTCAATGAGGAAATGTTTTGCAGTGCTTTGACACTTAACCTTTGCTCACATCTGCTCCAGTCTATCGCCTGCCAAATTCTGCTGATGTCATTGATTTTTTTTTCCCTCACGTGCGAGCTCGGCGTGGGTCTGCTCCTGGTCATTTAGACATCCCTCTCTAAAGATCTCATCTTGAACTTTCTCCCGACATGTAAAGTGACCTCTGTATTTCGTGAAAGTTTGTTCTTCCCATTTTGCTGACCCTGCTGTTTTGATTGTCTCTTAAGGTAAAGTGAGGAGGATACAGCTGCATTAGCAGCGCATGATGATAAAGCCAGTGGCTCACAAAGGTCTAAGTATGACCTCAGTGATCGTAGAGAGAAATACAAAGTTTAAATTCTTGTCTTTTGTTCTTTGCTGCGATCTCTGTGTATGTAGGAACTTTAACTCCCTTTTTCTTTCTGATTATGTAAGTGAATGATGTTCACACATGTGCCTCGTTTTGCATCATAACCTAACCAGCCATCTCTGTGCACTGAGCTGAATGAACTTGTGTAACTATAATGGTGGTATTTGTACAAGTTGAGCTCCTGATCCCTGATGAAATGTGTAAAGAAGCCCAAACAGCAGCAGGAATTCCTCCGTTTCAGTGATCAACAAAGAGGACGTGCTGCAGGTTCGATGCCTGCCACATCCTGTTTTCCGTTGAGACGTTTTTGGTCCGTGCTCCATTTACCTTTTACCTGAACTTGCACTGGGTTTGTTTAGAGCCAGCTGAGACCAGCTGGGTTCAGCAACACTTCCACTAATGGAGTGTACTAATAAAAGCTTTGTGCCAGAGTTGGCTTTAACTACATCAAACGGGATGTGTATAAACACAGTCCTGGACCTCTTTTTCGGAAAGCTTTTAAAAAGTTGCATCAAAATATAAATACATGAAGAGGAGGATTTAGGACCAACATTGAAACAATGATGTGTATTTTCAGGAATGCAATCAGTTTGTGCTCACACAGAACACAGTTATATTTATCATCAGTGTATCCTCACTATTCGACTTCCAGGGTTTCTCAACTTTGTTATAGCACATGCTGTTGTTGATTGTCCTCCATTTTTGCATTCTGTCAGAAAACAATGACATCAAGTCCAAGTTTGGGATCACTTTTCTGTATTGATCCCCATACTCAAGTCTTCTACAATCATTTTTGAAAGCGGCTTAATAATCGAGTCGAGTTGTGGCGTTCAGAGCTAAACTTGTTAAGGCTTTGGTGGCTTGTCGGTAGCTTGTTTTGCATTTTTTTTGACATCAATATTTGACATGAAACTCTGGGACTTTAAGGTACAGCTTTTCGTCTGGAAACTTTGGAAAGAGTTTCTGTATGCATGCACTTAGGCTTATTATCCGTGGCAGTGCTGGAGCTTCATCCCGACAGGTTTGTTGGCTCATTGGTGAGACAGTGACAGTCTGAACGCTTGCTGTCAGTTTGAATTTAAAGTTCTTACAGAAACTGCCGTACCTCAATTACCAAGAGTTTGCCTCTGTACATAATCAACACAATTTCAGTTGTCAAAATGAACCAGTATTATTTGCATCGCGTGCAGGCCCACATCGTGTTGCAGGCGTCGCCCTTCTGGTTAAAAGTCATGTTCACTTCTGCTCATGTCCTCACAGCCAATTCCACTTTTGTTATCACGTTTTGAAGTGAGGCTGTTTGACATGCATTAGATGGTTCTGTCCATTTACACTCTATCAAAATAAAAGCTCAGGCCCATCTATCCACAAATGCTGCGGTTATGGATATAATATAGATAAATCTGTCTGCCCCGGTTTCTGTGAATTGAAGCAATTTTCTGATCCTGCCGAGCCAAAAGCCTGCGGCATACAGAAATGATGGGTTTTTTTCTACTACAAGTTTCTTCCACAAAGTCTTGTAAGACACAGATTACATGGTCATGTAACACAAAAAAAAATCAATGCTTTCTTTTTCCATTTCAGAGAAACATCTGACAACTTTTATCTCTTGTCATCCAGTCATACATTTTGCTCATCTGCTCATTTTCTCATAGTGGCTTTAATTGAATGGAAACCATCACCTAACCTGCTTGTTATATCTGGTCACAAAAAGATCTAATGGTGTCTCCTAATGAGAAAAAAGGGTGGGTCGGTTAGCTTGTAGGGAGTCTGGTGGATTGTTGGGTGAATGGATGGATTATTGTCCATTCGTTCCCGACGGTGAACGTCTTGATAATGTGGATTGCCTAGTCAAAATTTCTTAGTTGAAACATTTGGTAGTAAGGTCTCCAAAAGTGTTAAAGTAAAAGTAAAATCTGCTTTGTGAGTCACTAATCTTTTCCTCACACATCCAAAAACTTTCCTCCATCTTTGAGAGTCGCAACAATTCAATAAAAGCAATCATCCGAGATATCTCTGTCTCTGTGCTATAAAGAAGAAATAGCTCGTAAATACAATATGAACAGTCATAAATGAGCTTCGCCACGAGCAGAACAAGCCCCCCTCCTACGATGGGCCCCTGTAGATCCATCACCCCTGTGTCCTCCATCTTCTCACCCCTTTGTTGCGCCTTCCCCCTTTTCTATTAAATGCTTCGATGGTGGTTACAAGCCACTCGATCATTTCCTTCCACTTTGATCAAAGCTGATGGTGGTGGGGGGGGCCGACCTCATTGTGCAAGGACCCCGAGGTGAAGCGACAGGACCCATGGGGGCCGACTGCAAGCTCGCACAGATATTACATCATGTTTATCCAGGAGGGGGTACCGGCTCATCCTGGGCCATGTGTCCCAGTTGTCCTGCAGGACGACTTTGATCTTGACTACCTGCGGCCCTGCGGCCCCCCGGGGTCAGACACCAGAGAAGGCCATAACTTCTCTTCGATTACAGCCGCGAAGTCCCCTTAACAAGGGTCGGGAGAAACTATTGCCTGCCCTTCGACCTTTGACCCGTCCTTCGAGCTGCTGCACAGGAAGCAATGTTAACTGTACGATTGGAAGAACAAGCAGCAGCATGGCTTTGAAGCAAAGTGTGATACAGATGAATCCAGTCAGCAGGAGGCCTGTTTCCCTTTGTATCCTTGTCTTGTTGGTCTATTTCGCTCTCTCCCTGACCATTTCCTGCTGTCAAGGTGATGTTGCCGGGCAACAGCCACAGGGAAGAGGGATTAGGCATGGCAAGGTCAAGACTTAAATGCCTCGCACATCTCTGGCTTTCTCACACTTCACACACACGTACACACAACTCCGGCAATGGAACCTTGAGCTGGATGCAGCAAATCCCCTGAAATCCTTGTCGACTTTTTATTTTCATCTCATTCGGAGCCACCTGCCTCTTGGCCCTGGCTCCATCCCTCCCAGACATTGCTTTTTTTCCCTTTTTTTTACCCAGCCTCTAGTAATAAAGCGAGGGGGCGAAAGGTGGGGGGATTTCAAGGAGCCCCATCTAACCCCGTTTTTAGAGCTGGGTTGTGGTGACAATGGGCTCATCATTTGTCACTACCCAGCGGTTGATTTGAGAAGCCATAGAAAAGCAGAGGTGTGAAGTCAATGTAGGCATTTGAGCAAGAAATGTGTGATGTTGTCTCACAGGAATAGCTGAGGCCGTTCGAGTTACTTAAAGTTAGTAGTTTCCAGATGTTTTTGCTTGCAACTTTCACTTGATTGAGAAGACGTGAAAACAAGAGAGGTTACAAATGTTCAAGTTGTCAACATTTCCCTGAGCACAGTTAATCCAAGTGATTGATCAAGAGTCTGAATGACTTTAGTTCCCCTCTATAATTGTTTCCACTTCAGTGATATTTGGAGAAAAGTGGAATGCTTTGCAGCCGCAAAGTGACACATGGAGAGAAATGAAGAAATACACAGACCATTTTTTTTTTTGCAAACTTAGTGCTGACAGCCACCCAACTGTTTATTTTGGATCTAACCTTATGATTAGTGTTCTCGCTTGTGGCTTTTGGAGTTGCAGTACATTCCTCACTGAGTTGAGAAATGTGCTTGTAATCTCACTTGTGTTAAATTTATTGTACAGCAGGATTTTGTCTATAATTATCTTGGTTCTTGATAAGCTCCTTTCTGCAGTTGTGTTGTGGGAAACTGCTTGTGTTGAGTGTATGTTTATGATGTGACTTCACTCATACAGACCGTAACTAAGTGAGAAGACGCCGCATTTATTTAGGAATGTTGTTTTCCTACAATTTTTTGACAATACATCCAAGATTTGGGACATTTTGTCTATTATTGAACATAAAACATCATAAGACATAGTGTCTGCAGAGATAAATGTGAGTCAAAGCACCATCAGAGTATAGAGCATGTTATGGAAACATCTCACACAGTTATAATCAAAAGGGAAAAAACCTTGTTCCCACGGGACTTTAAACTGGCAGTCCTATCCAGGAACAGATACTATCGCCAAAGTACCAAAGCAGGGTGCGCCCTCTTGACAGACCCCAGTCGCACAACTATCACGGAAAGAAACACACTGTGTTGAGTTGCAGAGAGAAGCTTGTGTGTCCTGAGAAAACCCACACACACCAATGCTCCTATTCCAAAAGATCTTTAATCACTTTGGTTTCAGTCAGTGATCATCCAAAGGAGGTCACAGTGTTTGGAACCAATAGGGAGTTGACATTTTTGCACATAAACAGATAACATATGCACAGATGTTGAGGCAGAACGCACTCCCTCTTCTTTATGCTGTTGTGATTATTTTTCCGTCTTCTTCTTCTTCTCCCAGGGCAGGTATTTAATTTGTCTGGGAGGTATGCAGGGAGAGGAGCAGAGCAGGAGAGCATGGAGGCCTCATGGGCATCAGGCAGCAGGGTAAACAAGCTTCAAAGCCCTCACAGAAGCCTCAGACTTGACCTTGGGTGAAGCACGATTCATTAGTTGCATGCCAGGCAGCATCTGGAGTAATCACACCAAACACCTCAGACTTTATCTCCCTGAACTCCAAACCCCACAAGTGAAAGCAACAGGGCGTAACATTTGGGGATAATGTTCTTTTTTTTGGTTGCAAAAATACTGATAAAATCTCCTAAATTTGTTCAATCTGAGAAGAGTGAATATTTTATTCATCTGAGCGTAACGCTGGAAACAAATAAAAATAGAGAGCTGTGATTAAAACAGTCACTTGTTTTTCCATTGTTATATTTTGATCACTGAATATAACATGAAACTTCTTCCTTCACACACGGGAATAAAATGACTTCTCCTGCAACATGACAATACAGCATTACTCCAGTTCATGGTTTCATATTGAAAATGAAATTTTCATCCAGAGCTGCAATACGTTTCGGCTTTATTGAAGATCCCTCCTTCCCCGGAACAACCTCAACGCTTCACACAGATTAGATAAACACAGCAGTACAGTACACCCGAGGTATTTTCCACAGAAATCCATCAGCGTACCCTGTTATCATAAGAGGAAATCACTGATTTATTACAGCTGGCGAATACTGTCCTTGTCGAAGCGTGCTAACCCGTCCCGGTATCGCTTTGATCATGTAATGACAAAGTACGGCGATGAAAACCTCAAAAGGTGTTGTCGCGTGGCCGCCTCCTGCCACGGACCTCGCGGCTGAGCCCATCATTCCCTCCGACGGCTTCTCTGGTCATCCGATGATGGATAACCGTGCGGCAGATGTTTGAGGAAGTCGCCCATTGATAACGGTCCCGGAGGAGCCCTCTGATTGGAGTTCGTCACCCCTCCCCCTCCTGTCCCACCACCATATCCATCACAGGCTGAAATTGGAAGCTGCCCTTGAGTGTCAGCAACCGCGCGTTGATGGAATAGGTGCTGATGAGATGCACTGATTTGAGTGCGGCGTGGTTTTGTGAGAGGGCGAGGGATGATTGTTAGTGGGTTTATGGACTCTTCCAATCGTCGGGGAAAAACTCACAGCTAATGTGATCCACCTGTGAATCTGTAATCAAGACAAATGCTCATAGTTATAGTTTCGATTAGCACTTTTGGCTCGTTATCAGCCGCTGCATTCCTTTCAATGCTGCCTGTGCTTATCACGACGGTAGCTCTTTGTAGGATTACTCAGACAATTTATACAAATTCTGTTATGTTATACGTGCGGCTCTGAGAAAGCGTGCGACAAGATCAAGTGAATGCTCAATGGGAGCCTTCTGGAGTTCATGTTTCTGCATAGATAGCAGTTTTTGGTGATTTGATTTTAGTTGTGTGAAAACTAAGGCCACATTAATGGAGTGCATTAGTGGGACTTGATCAGACACTGGTGAAGAGAATCAAGGTTTCATGTTCTTTGAGATACTTGAAGGATGGAGCAACAAGGCACCAGAGTTAATGGGGGAAGTGGACACAATAAACTGCCTAAACAAACAATGAAAGAAACATTTTTAAAAGTAGAGGGAATTTACATGAAACAAAAAAAGAAGGGGTCAGAAGAACACTAATAAACTAACAGAAAGCCTCCTGATCATGACGGCTGGCCTGTATGTGAACACAACCAGCAGGTTCTCCAAAGACAGTGACAGTATTTTGGGAATTTTTGGGAGTTTTGCATTTCCACAAAATATCAATTTGAAACGACTAATTATCATCTAAACAGAAAAGTAGGTTAAGCTGTGACGTGTCTGTCTGGGGTCCTGAAACGCGCTCCCTAATTTTGGTGTTATCCTGTCAGTGCGTGCCCACCCACAAGGTGCTCCAGTTTGACCCAGCGGCGTAACCGCCTCATGCACCCTTTAGATTGGGATCAAGTGCACTTCAGATGCCAACTGAAGCCAAAAATACAACGTTGCCCTGACCACAACGCTGCAGTGGTGGAAATCTCCCGCTTTCTTATTTTTGTTGCTTTCCCTCGAGCGTGTTGTGCCGCACGGCTGCTCTGAATTATCGTTTTATTGGGAAGAGTGGTTACCGATCTTTGACTTGTAACCCTTTTATAGCCGAGTAAAGCCTACCCGTAACCACCGCAATGGCATATGTGCACAAGTGGTTGAACCCAGAAGAAATGTTCATAAACAAAGCTGAGTTAGTTAGTTATACGGTTGTTGTGGAGACTTGAAAGTGTAATATCAAGGTATTCTGGAGGCCATTAATGTTTTGTTGTTGTGTATGTGTTTGGCCAAAGAGGAGGAACATTTGTAAATGATTGTTGATGCTCAAAGTAGTGGGGACACACTGTCCAGATGAGCCTGTTCCATTCGCTGATGTTGCAGGGAGGACTATCACCCAGTAAGGTGATTTTCATTGACAGTTATTATGAAAAACAAAGTGAGAAACTCCAAGCTCGCCAGTGTAAAAGCCTCTCGCTGGATAATGCGGTGGATAATGTTGCCTTCGCTAAGGAGACAGAGAGATCTGTCCTCGTCGTGCAGCTGCTGTTGGTGTTTTTCAGCCACAGTGTTACCCTTCCGAGCCTGTTTGTCGGGGTGCAAAAAGCGTTCAGCTCTGAAGGATTTGAGAAACAGCGCAATCGTCCTGAATTTAAATGGGTTCAGGGCCCCGCGTGCAGATGGCTGGGTACACAGCCAGATACGACGTTCAATAGTTCAGAGCCCGTTCTCTCTCTCTCGTTCCCTCTCTCTCTTTCTCTCTCTCTAATCACGCCCTCTCTTTTTCTCATTGCCGTCTTTGTGGCCTCTTTATCACTCTGCGTTCTTGCACACCTTGTGCAAAAAAAAAAAACACTTCAAAAAGCACACAATGTTTTATTCTTTTTCATTCCTTCACCACCTCTCTCACCCTTGCCCACCACTTCCTCTCTTTCTCTCTTGCCTTCTGGTTTTCTTATTTCCCAGCACCTACAATCGAGATAAAGAAATCGTTTCACCGTCAATCAAATCACTGCAGTCACACACACACTAGCAAACACTCTCCTCTCTTTTGTTTCTCCCCACAATGTCCTGTTTTCCCTGCCCTAAGTTTCCAAACACCGAGAAGTAAGATAAAGAAACCACTTTGAAGGGGGAAAGGTGCACTGGTGCAAACTAGCATGCACACACCCTCAGCTCTTTCTCAATCCCCCATTTTCTTTTTTTTCTTTTTGCTTGTCTCTCACCCTCAGGATATTGTTTGTTCTCTCTCAAACACACACACACACACACAGACATGCGCGCGCGCCAGCGCACACTCCCTTCAAACATTTATTTTTCTTTGCTTCACATTACAGCACAAACTCAAAATGGGAAGATAAAGCTGCCCAGAATGTCACGTCTCACCTAACAGAGTCTGACACAATGAGAGAACGGCGTTCCTGCAGCGCGCCGGAGTGATAGATTAAGAGCAATGTACCAGATTAAAGCAAATTGGGACCAGTGAAGGCTTCCAGACATCTTAACTCTCATTTGATGAAGGAGGCCACCACAGGGACCAGATGCTGTGAATATAAAATCTGTCGGAGAAAGGTGGATAAAATGTAGCTTTGTTTTCTGGATCACCGTGTATCACAATCGTTGATTCAGGCTTTAAAATGCACCTGCTCTGGAAGTAGTTCCCTGTGATTGAAGCAGCGTTAGAGGAGCGAAGCATGGAGTAGCACAAACGGTTACATGGCAGAAGTTCAATCAAGCAGTTTTACTTTGACTGTGTTTGGGCACTTGATGTTCATTATGTCCAATCAAAACAAAGGCAGAGTAAACCTTTTAATTTCATACTTCCCCAAGTTTCCTTTTGTAGCAGTGTTCACGGTGGTCCTTGCATTTGTTTGTTTCTTGCCTGGCATGAAGGGGTAGACGTATAATCCAAACAAGTTAATTAGCTGGGAGATAGCATCGGCGCAAACGAGGCTAATGAAATAAACACTGTCCTAAAAGAAGAGATTAGCAATTAAGCTATTGGAGCGTGGAGTCATTTATGTTCCATTGTGCTGTCTTTTAATGTGGCACAGTAATGAATGCTGCTTCTGCTTTTACTACCCTTGCGTATGTGAGTGTGTAACGTATGAGTGTGTGCTGTCGGGTAATAATAACTCTCGCTTGCCAATTTGTTTACCAGCCTTTGTTTGCTGAAGGACAGTATGGCTATTTTCTGTTTACAAGCTACATCAGTCACAGTGTACAAATGCTGCTGCACTTGTTACATATGGGAAGTTGTGTTTGTCTTTGGAAGGGAGGAGTACGAATAATCTTATTCTCTTGTTTAGAGCGTCTTTGTGAGATAGGACATCCAATCTCGAGGTGTGTTGTGCAGTGTTGCACATGTTTATATGACTGAAGATTATGATTAAAGTCAGGAAGAGTATATCAATGTGTGTTTATTTGTGTATGTGGTATGTTTACCTCGACTTGTTAAATTTCTGCATATGGTCACACCTTTTTTTTTTTAACACTGAGACAAAGTAAAAGTGTTTTGCCTCCCTCGTGTTGTACTCATGGGAAACACTATGTTTCATGCGAAACACTATTTTTTGGCTGTGTGCGTGTGTGTGCTTATGCGTGCAAGGTTCATCTAGTCAGGCCCTGTTCCTGCTGATGAATGGAGACCAGGGGGCTCGACAGCGACTAGGACACTCGGCAACTCCCCCTCGACTTTATCAGCCTCAGCACCATTCATTCCACACAGCTATGTGTCCAGCAGCGGCCGGGGAAGTCATTAACCCGTGGACCCTCTGGCTTCCTGTGAACATCACTGACCAGACAAAGAGGGAAAGGAAGGGAGGCGTTATTTATACGCCATCTCTGGTCTTTTTGTTGCACGATATTTCTTTGAAAAACATGCTTTGAAGGAAAAATGAATGCAGGTCTGATTAGGAGGAGGAGAATCACTTGCTCCTGAGCTTTGGTTTCTTTATGTGACTTTCTACATTAGCTTAATCCCCATTGTTTTAGACAGCATTGTGTTAAAAACAAAAAAAATTTAAATCGAATTTGCTAGTTCCACAAATGTTTTTCAAAAGTTTTGTGCAATCTTACATGTCTTTCCCTCTTAATGAGGCAAGCGAGATTTTCGACATTCACACACAAGTTCAATGCTGACATCACGTTAATTTAGAGATGATTAACAGTAATTTGGCACCAAATAATTCACCAAAAGAAATCCAGCAGTTTTTTTTAGATTCGTTGAGAAACTGTGGACCTGGTTAAACAACATAGTTTCAAGCAAATAAGAGATCTGAATTCCTTCCGCGTGCTGGTGTTTGTGCTGCATGCATGAATGTAAGGGAGTATACGCTTTCACGCTGGCTGTCTGTGCGCACGCTTATCTAATCTTTGGCTGGCTTATTTTAGAGCACTGGTGCCTGTGCCTGTGAGTCCGTGTCTGGATTCATGCTGCGTGTGAGCATGCATACAGAGCGGCTGTCTCTACCTGCTTATCTGAGATTTGAGGTGTGTTTCACGCTATCATATGGAGTGACGGTGTGAATTTAAAGTAATCGCAGTCGCCACATACCTTGTTGTTCGTTGTGAAACTCCCACCATGTCGAGCCTTTAATATTCTGTTACTTTTTAATGTACACCCAGGGAATCGTTGACTTTTTCATCAGTCTTCCTGAGTGATGACAAGTCACACTGCCCCCCAAGGTTTGCAGAGGTACTGCAGTGTTTGTATCTGTAAGCTTCAGACAAAGGGACAAAAGATTGGTTGGGAGCTGCTCTCGCAGCATCTGAGAAACATTCTGTGTATGTCAACACACACACCTAAGTGTGGTAGAGTATTTACCTGTTTGAATTGCATACGTGTGTCTGCCCAGGTGTAAGCTAACATGAGAGACAGTTGCCCCGGCAGAAGTCATCCCTCATGTCCCCCTCCCGAACAATAGCCTATTGTGGCACGCGGGCAGACTGACAGATTCAATGTAGCCTCCTGCAATAGAGAACAGATTAAGTCACTGCATCATTGCTTACGGCTCCTTTTAGACACCATTAATTGCCTTCATCATTGGCAGCCATTCTTCAGCTTGAAGTAAAGAGGTTTAAGAAAAATGAATGCTTGCGTGAGAAAGGATCTCAGCTTTCCCAAAGAGGAGGGGGGATGAGCTATTTTCTCTTAACTAGGCAGGTTGTTTTTTTATTTTAATTGTTTAGGGGGGGTTATCTTATAACATAAGTTAAGAAAAACAACAAAGGAGAATCACCCATGAGAATATAAAAGATGTCAGTAAAAGGAGCTGATGATATGTTGTGACATCTCAGTGATTTACTTGAGGCTGCTGTTTCTTTAAGGCCTCCTTATTGATATGTAATCCCCAGAAAGTTGCAGGACATATCCTTTGTCCTCAAATAGGGAAGACAAACCTCTGTGGGGACAGAGGGGTCATATTAGATGCGGCACAAGTTTATTTTTTTTTCTTGAAGTGAGTCACTTGGCTCGCTCACTTGCTGTGGCAGCCCTTGGCTGTCAGACCCTTCATGATATCATCGTTCTGGGATTCGGTGTCATTTCCAGCAAATCTTTTTGACTGTGTGAATGCACTGTGGGACTATCCTGCTCTCCGTCTCGGATGTCATCGTCCACATAATGATAATGAAATCACACGTGAACCTGATTAACGGTGGACAGAAGTAGAGTCTGATGCAAATCGCTTTGAATTCACGCGGCCCCGTAAACATTTGGGGCAAATCAGGAGTGATCCTGTCTCGAGCATTAAAGCCCCAACTGTAAAATTCCTCTGTGGTCGTATTAAGTCACTTGACCCCAATCCAATAGAAACATATGTTACCACTCGGTCATTTGGCATTTTTCAACCAAAGGGGCGGGGGTCCAATGGGAGCAGTTACCAGCATGGATGGCCCAACGGGAGCATTTATCAATACTGTGTAATTTACCAACACACAGCACAGTTGGACTAATAATATTTCAGAGCCATGGTCGGGGCCATAGATTGTAACTCGCAGAGACCTCGTGTCAGATCAAGAATCAATGAATCAAGTTGAGTGCAGTAATATGCTTAAATAACCCTCCTGCCCCGGCTCTTTGTCTGGTTGTGGTGCAACAGAGACAGCTTGGATGCACCCCTCCACTCCACTGCGGCTTGCTCAGCGCAAGTTTCATTTTGTTAATGACTGATCTCAATGAAAATGACCCCCAAAGCAATCAAGGATTGTATTTCGAATGGCAACTTTTTCATTCTCTCAAGTTAAGGTTCAGGGTTCCCCATCGAATCTCCATAAATGAATTTTTCATGGGATCACAGGTCTTGCCAATGCAGCGCATGAACAAATAAAACTCTCACGTTGTTTAAAATGGAACAAGACCTTTATTTATTCAACTGCCACTCATCGACCAAATCAATACCGATCCAAATGAACAGCCTGGCATGATTGTAGCAGGAATACCAGAATGTGTGACCGTAACCACTAGTCAAATACATTCTGATGGATCAGCAGCGGCTCCGAAATCACTCACTTCAGTGACTGTTTAGGAGCCTTTTATTTACATTTCTATAAACAACAAGCGTTTATCAAGCCTTGTCATATATTCTCACGAGCATCCAGCAAACCTGATGTCTCATTTCACCTGATCAATAAATTTTAAGCCAACTGTCTCTGCCAATGATAATTTAGAGGACTCCTGTAAGTGGCTGAATGAATGATTAATGGCAGCACTTTGTGAGGAAACAAATAATTGCAGCTGAGCCCCAAATCCTGCGAGAGGAAATAAAACAGCCAGAAAATACCACGCTATAGAACTTTAAAACTGCATTGAAAAGGTGGCAACAGAGACAAACAAGCATACCCTCATATTCATATGGAGATAGGGTCTTCTTGTAAAACCCAGAAGTCAGTGAGTTAGAAAATCTTCTGAAGTCCCAAAGTGTATTTTTCCCCCTCCACTTGCTTCCAGTAAGATAATTTTGATCCCATTCCTTTATTTCTGTTTAATTTATTCAGGAACGTTTGTTTTGTTCCAAAGGATTCAACCAAATTCCTTTTCCTATATCCTGCATGAGCGCCTATGCAGTTCATTCATTCATCCAAATATTCAAATCAGGTTTGCCACATTGGGGCGAGTACGTATCCTTCTACCCAACAACGTCTGAACCTCTTCAACATTTCATTAAAACATGTGGGGTTCACCAGAGTGCAAAATTAACATGAGCAGCCCCATGGTTTCCTCGTACCGCTTTTCTTTTGACTTCACTCCTGTTACCAAAGCAACTCACTTTGTTCGTTTCGGTGTTTAACTTTCTATCATGTAGTTCAATGAATCTGCTGGAGAGTTTGAAACACGTTTATACGACAGTATGTCGCTTGACTTAGACAAAAGAGCTTTACAAACTATGACGTTTGCTTGTTAGGAGAAGCAGCTGGTTGGCTTTGCATTGATTTAAAAATACAAACTAAGGGACAGGTCATAACCTCGGACTGTTTCTGGTGTGTGTAGTTAAGGTTGACTGTGAATAGAATGGGTTAAATGCAGAGGTTGTCCCTCATGGGGACAATAAAGGATATTGTACACAGATACTTTACTTCTGCCCTGATGCTGGCTGGAGATAAGATATACTTTAACCTCTGGCAATCAAATAAATGATAGTGAAGCTTTGTCCTGAGGGACAGAAGTGTAAAAGCAGACTGTATTAACAGAGATGGCTCAAATACAATTTGGTCTTCACAAATACGCTGGGAGTTGTTGTTATGCACTCGCACCTTTTGAGACAGACCTTATCTCGCCAGTCAGGACTAAGAATAATCTCATGGTAATCATGGACCTCTTTTATTGGTTGTACAAAAAATCCATTCGGCAGTGACATTACCGATTGTGAAATTCAGGCTGCTGACATTCTTCGGTCTGAGAAAGGAGCGCCAAGCTGACTGTGGAGCCGAGCTTTCACCTCCGTATGAAACCAAGTGAAAGATTTCTGGGGTCTTAAAACCAGTCTTCTCGCTTTTCTTCTCAAACATGTCTGCTGAATCACAATGAAGCCATTTTGGCTCCAGACAAACTGGAAACACAGTGGAGAGTGGTGTTGAGTAAAGTGAGAACCGGCAGGCAGCACTTCTCTTATTCTTTCTCATCCCTCGAAAATGAAATGAGAGCTGAGGAAGCGCTGTAAGAGGTGGATGGATTTTCTTGCCACCTGCGGCACAGAACATCCCCACTGCTGAAAATAAGTATTTACAAAAAGCCATTTGGAATCAGCCGCAGAGTCGGGCTATTTGATGAGACACTAAACCCCCGGTGACATCAGAGCCTGATTTTATGCTGCTTCTCTCATTTGAGCCTCTTTACTGCTGAAAACACTGTCAGTGGTCTGATCGAGTTCTGAACGCACTGGGTTGAAGGAGGAGTTCTGAAAATATAATTTCATTAAATTTCACCTTAAAGTGTCCTGGATTTGCCGACTACCTTATTGCCGTAAAATTTAAAGGTATTTTCGTGGTATTTCAAGGTACCACTAATCTTCCACCCTGCAACAACACTTCTTTTGTCAGTGAAGGAATAAATAAGGCCACCGCCATGTCTCAAGGCTTGTGTGCGTTGTGCTCTTTACGGTGTACAAATGAAAGTGGTTCATAAACAGTCCGACCGCTGCGATCACTTACAGGAACCTGCTTAGCAAGAGAAAAGCAGTAAATAATGGGCAACCAGTGCTTCACACATACAATGGTTGGCACATTTTCATAGAATCAATGTTAAATGGACAATTGCACATATTTGTTATAATTTCTAGAAAGTCTGGAAATGTGAAAATCTAAGTTTGACTAACTCGGAGCAGGCAAAGTCTTTGAGGGCACCAAAGGTTAAAGAGGATGCCCAAAGTAGGTCCAGGACCACACAAAGGAACCTATAAGCTCTGATTCAACTTGGGTTGAGTTCATAGGAGAGACCTGACGATGTTGCTACGAAGCACGTTGACATTACTGAATCTTAATATGTCCCCCAAGGAGTCCTCATGGTATATGGCATGTAGTGGCACTTGTGGTGGCACGAGAAGGAGCCTCACCCTTTTTGCTGTTTATAATTGATTGTACCATGATTTAAATGTACTTTAATACTGTCGTTCTTGAGTGAAACACTTACTTTGAAATTGCACATGCAACACCAAATGCATTCCCTAAAACAGCTTTGATTAACTTGAATGACAGAGGCCCTATTGCTGGTTGATAAAGTGTGTGTGTGACAGTGTGAGTGTGTGTCCATGCCCAGACAGGAAAAAAGAAAACAGCTAATAAAGGATGATGTTAAAATACTGTGAAGTAGCTCCATCTCCAGTGCGGGAGTCTGCGCGCGGTAATATGAAAGCCTGGCGATTTCATCCACTTTGATTAAATTTAGTTGCAGATCGCATATGCGAACAAACATGTGTTACCTTGGCAACAGCTGATCACACTTCAGCCCGATTCATTATTCGCGTAGAGAGGGTGCCATATGTTAAAGGCATATCATCTTCAGCCTTCTGTGCTGAGCTGAGCATCGTTACAGTGGGGGATTGTTCCCTTTAGGTGAATGCGAGCCTGTTGTTCTCACATCTCTTTGTGTCAAGAGAAAGTGGGTTGTTTGGGAAAAAGACGTACATCTCTATGTAAAGCTTTGGCAAAAACTTATTCAGTCCATATGGTCGGTGCATTTACACCAATTCTTTTTTTCTTCCTACAAGGTGTTCAGTTTGACAGATTATTTGCCAAAGGGCTCACACCTGCCAAAACACAATAAATAGCTTTAGTGAATCACAGGTATCGCCTTCTCATCTAATTATTAAATACTCCAAAATAGAACGGACAAAATTAAATCATTACCTTTCTGCATTCATAATTTAAATTGAATTTTCCGAGGGAATGAATCCAGTCGGTCATAAAGCTGCTTTGGCTTCACTACAAAAAGGTTCTGTGCTTGATGAAATGGGATCAAAAGTCCGTTAATTGACGCTCTTCTTCCTGATCTCAGCATATGGTGAGCTGATGCTCTGCCTAATGTTGATTCCCAGGTGAGAGATATGCCTGGTGCACCGCATACAGCACGCACACACATGCGCACGTGCACAC
The DNA here is from genome assembly GCA_032274725.1 of Malacoctenus triangulatus. Taxonomy (NCBI): domain Eukaryota; kingdom Metazoa; phylum Chordata; class Actinopteri; order Blenniiformes; family Labrisomidae; genus Malacoctenus; species Malacoctenus triangulatus. The sequence continues at coordinate 5,074,381 of JAUESE010000048.1, read as the reverse complement.
TCTTGCAAGCTAATGAACATGTCCAATGATAGATTAGAGAGGAGCATCTCCTGGGGACTGATGAAGAGAAACTCTAAGAGCATAAGAAACATGCATGTGCACTCATGCACACTTGTTTGATCCTTTTCTTTTGGTTCCTGCACAAAGACTCACACGTACACGTACACACACACACACATTGATATCAACAAGCTATCTCATCTAGGACAAGTGTGCTCGTCTTTGTTCTGCCTGGTATTTGTTCCCAAAGAGAGCCGAGGTAAATTCAGGACTAAAGCGCTGTGTGTTCACGTATTAGCATAAAAGACAGAAGCGGCAGCGGGGATGAGGCAGACAGAAGAGAGATACAGAGGCTTTCTGGTGTTTAAATGAGGTATTTGATGGTTCAGCAAGGGAAACCGTGCTGCCAAATCAAAGCATGTGCGAGCATTTAAGCAACAAGTGTATGTGCGCACAAGTGGAAGATGTTTACCATGCGGCGCAACAGGGGATCTCGGTCTGCTCGTCTGTGAAGTTCAGTCTGTTGTGAGATTCCCGCTCTTGTTTATTTCCCTCCATTTTTTTGATCAGAAACATTTGAAGCAGTTCTCAGAGTTTCATCTCACTGCAGCACGGCTGAAATCTGGAGCCCCCCCCCTGTAAACACGCTTTCGCTTTTGTTTCGCAGGGAAGGTGCTGCCATCCAAAGTTGCGGAGCCACGCTGACTCAGAGACACAAGCTGTTTGCTATTTTTTCGTGCAACTCCCCGCACAAACCCAATGACTTACTGTATCTTGCTAGATACCATATGGCGAGATGGCGAGCCAAGACACTCGCCAAAAGACAAACACAATTCCCTCTTGAACCGACCTGACGAGAGGTAACTGCGGGAGCTGTGTGGCAGCTTTCTGAGCTGATTTTGAATAATGAAAGGCTGCTTGGGGAGGGTAACAGACAGTTAACAAGTGGTAATTGGTGGGTTTTGGTCAGTCGCCCGTGCTGGCACTCCTCGGCCGAGCCCAGTGGGCATTCATTCAGGGAGGAGGATCCATATTATCCCGGCCAAATTTGCTGTAAACTTGACTTAAACTGTACCATCCTGCAAAATTCATGGTAAAAATCATCTTCATCTCCCACAAACTCTTCCAGCTGAACCTGGGGGACCCTGAGACATTCTGAGGCCAAACAAGATATGACATTAGTCCTTAAAGCCACCACACTGCTGCCCAGCCAATAAAATCACCAGTAAAATCAATCAATACCTCTCAAGCTGGATCAGTGTCATTACACTGACAAGTAAACATTGGAAACATTCAGTTGATCAGTGTGTGATATTGATTTTTTTTTTTCTCTGAAAATACAAATTCCAAAAGCAATCTTATTTCATTTGCCATCGTTTTAGGTGTGAGGCACTGTTCTTACAGTGTTACAAAAACATATTTTTGGTTTCGAAAAAAAAGAAATGACAGCGACAAGAATACTTCTCACCACTTGTTGCCACCACTACAAAGCGTAAAATCACTCAGTGCAGCTCGGCTGACCTTTCAGCGTCCACGAGCTGAGACAATTGCAGCGAAATGTTTTGGGAGTTTCGTAAACAAGCGGTTTATCTGACACTCAGAACACTTGGCAGATTTGCAGGCGCTCAAAGGCCAAATTATTTCAGATCGCCGACACAGACGGGAAAGCAGAAGCGTTTTAGCCAATAAAATTCCCTCACACAGAGTCATGACTGAAACGCTGCAACAAATTTCTAAAGAAACTTCAATTTGTTATAACGAGTATTTTCAGATTGTGTTGGTAGATTGTATCTTATTGGTAACCCCAGTTTAGAACTAATCAATGGGAATGTCTGAATTACATGTTTGGAGCTTGAAAGATGTTGGTTTGAAGTTCCAGGATTTTATTTCCTCTTCAGGGTAAATTGGGCTTGACGATATTTTCTGGTTCAACATGGTAGGCTAAGCTAAACTGAACCGTTTGTGTTTTTGTTTTTTTTTTGTGCGAATTATCTCGGGTTTATTTTCGGGAGGAGCAACACATTTATCTCAGGCATGCATTTCATATAATCTCATCATTCACTGTCGCTTAGGGAACCTCTTTTTGGGAACCTTGCAGTTTATCTTAATGGCTGTGATGAAATTGTTTGGTTTGAATGTGTTTAATTATAGTATTAACATCATAATTATTCATGTGTAGCTTTAGTTTGCTACTATTTTCAAATACTTATTTGGTTTTGTTCACGGCTAACACCTACCTAGCACATCGAGTGCTAAGTAGGTGATAGCAGATGTTAAAATATAGTAAAGAAATGTTCACAGCTTTATCTGCTCTTCACACATATG
>JAUESE010000048.1:5050190-5063167 GCA_032274725.1 Malacoctenus triangulatus | reverse complement strand
CTATGTAAGACCAGTGTGATGACCTTTACTGTCTACTGAACCCTCCTACATTTTCATAAGAACCAGGCTGCTGAGTGCCAGCAGGTTATGAAAACAGCCGTGTGAGGGCAAGTGCATGCACGAACCCCTCTGACCTCACAAGATCATGTAAGTCATATACATGAACTGACTCTCATTGCACAATGTACAGATTGTACATGTGTATGTGCATGTATTCTCTTGAACATTAACAAATTCTGAATCGAAATCTGGATAAGGAAGAAAATGAATGTTTAATTACTCGTCTGGCCTTGAGCAGAGGTCACACATAACTTGATCTTTTCCAAAGTGGGGGAGATAAAGAATGCAAACACTTCAGTTTGATCACTGACCATCTTAATTCTGACATTTTGATCAAAGCTGTAAAACACTGGAGTCATTCAAAAGCATCGATAACCGAGCACCCGTCAGCGCCTCCCCTGGCTTCTCAGTGACTCCGACGTCTAAAGAGCACACAGAGTTCTTGTTTGTGAAAGCACCCGTCGTGACACACGACGCCGCCCGACTCCCAGAGCAGCCTGAGCAGCGGATGACGGCGACTAATGACTCCCAACAAGGGTTCCCTCGCAAACAGCCGCATGAATTAGTCATCGCCTTCTCTTGACCTGTGCACTGATATAATCTCAGTCAGCCGTGGAAGCCTCCTGAGGACCGCAGAGGTTATGTAAGTTGAGAGATAGTAGAGTGAGTGGATAAGATGCAGGAGGAGCAGCCGTGCGTGCTGCAGAAGTGTTGATTGATGGAAGCAATCTGTTAGTGATGTGCGGGTTGTATTGCTATGTAAATGTGGAAGATGCACAGGGGACCGCGCTTCCACGTAAACACGGTCTGAGTTGGATTTGCAAGAGGAAAGTTTAAATGAAATACAAAGTTTGTCATTATCTTTTCAGTATTAATCAGTGGCAACATATTTTTGCCTGTCACTGCATGCAGGACTCTTATCTGCATATAGTATAAAGATTTAATTTTTTTTTGTTTTAATAGAAGTAATAAAAATAAAGTTGAGATTTTTTTCCACTAAATTTTTCCAAAACATTTTTTTTCTATTTTTGCAAATATACTCTACGTCTCTACTTCTCTACTGTAGTTGCCTCCTCAGAGCAAACACATCCTTCAATCTGAACGACTTTAACATGTCTAAACTTCACTCGTGAACAAAAAATACTTTCTTTAGATTCGGGGAAATGATTTGGCCACATTTTAGCTCTATTTTTGGTCTCCTCCACAAGTCAATGGAAAATGATCAAGTGCTTTTATTGTGAAGAGAATACCATTGCTGTTTCAATCATGGATTTTGTTTTCATGTAGGAATTGAACACTGACCTCACTTAAAATTGAAGCCTTTCTTTATTCTTTTTGGCTCAAAGTGGACCTTTAATTATAAACATGACTGTACATTGCACTTTTTGTTGTGACAGTCATGTTTGATGACATGCAAATTGTGGAAGGTTTTGTCATTCGATTTAATGGGAGCAGTTGTAACAATATTTTTCTTTTCCCACAAAAATTTAGGGAGATCTTCTCCATCGCTTGGTTTGTAAATACAAAAGCTTTCCCGCATCTTTAAACTCCATCACTAAAACAATATTCCGTACTAATGGAAAAATACACGCTAATTCATTAGCCCCTTGTGTTTTATGATGCCTGCAATAATGACTGCACATTATAATGTTACCAAAGGCTCCTAATGAACAGAATCTAATGTAAAGGGGTCCACAGAGCGCAACATGAAGCGTAATTACAATGTCCCATGATGAAAAATGATGCTCATGAAAATAAAATGGCGAACTGGGTCACATTTTTGCCACACAGAGCACAACATATTTTCAAATCAATGAACTTATTTCCCTGGTGCTTCTAAAAGTAATAATCACATACTTTTCATGAATATGAATCCTCGTCTGCAGCCCATTGTTGGCTATTTTCACACAGCAGTGATTAAAACTACTCGCAGCACAGCCAGAAATGAACCCATTTACATCGGTCCCATACTTTGTTTGTATGAATCGATGCAGGTATAACTAAAGAAAAAAAATCAGGAAGCAGAAATCCAATCATTGCTTCGTGATTTTCTTTCTTTTTTCTTTGCAATGCTTTGATTTAGAGAAGTGAATGTAATGAGAACAGGGTCACTCGCAGTAGCAAACTTTACTCTGCATTTGTAGGAATAACTATGGCCTCTCTGCTCTAATTTAAAGAAACATACCTTGGAATGTTTGGTGCCTTTTAACTTTTCAAATGCCCACAAACATTTAAGATGGACTCAAGATGTCTGAACTCCTGTAACAGTGTGTTGTTTTCTACGAGCCTGAATCAAAGAATGTTTTGTTTTGTCACAATCGGTAAACATTCTGTGGAGGGAAAACCTCTTCCCTCTCATAAAACTTTAGACACATACGGTTTTTGGTAACACACATTTAGTGGCATCAAATTTCTCAGAGTGACTTAGATTGGATTTCATCACTTTCATTTAAACTATTTTTTAATGGCCACTACTTTATTTTCACACAGTAAATAGGCTGGAATTGGCTTCACACCCTCCTTCCCTCCCTCCCTCCTTGGACCCTTGAGTCTCATCAAAAGTGACACAGACAATAAATCACTGAGTAGAAAGTCACCAAATAACTGAGGCATTTTTATCACAACTGATAGTCTGTTGCTGCCAGTGAATAATATTTTGACTAAGAGTTGAGCTTTCCCGTTGGTTTGGACTCCTGTAGATTGTTCCGGGGGGCAGGAAAAATGGCCGGAAGCCATGTCACGACTTCAGTCCAAGTGTGAAGCCACTTCCGGGTAAAATAGTGAGACATTTTTCACGGATCGCGAGACGCCCAACTGAGCATCCGTGCGATCGACGCATTCTCACGTCCAGAGAAGCGGGTCATATGGGATGTGGGACCGCTGGTCCTGGAGAGAGCATCGTTGGCCCGCTGTGCCTGCGAAGTCACACAAGAGTCACAATCTGTGGCGCTTCTGGCTGGCGAGGCGTCGGCGGGCAGGGACAGATGGGAGGGAGAGTGGTGTCATCTGGTCACGCCGCGGCGAAGGAGGGCACCGGGGCAACGTTTGTGTAATTAGATCGATGCTCCCTGCGGGTTGAGCCGATGAGCTGACACTAAAACCTGTAGCCATTGGCAGGTGATGCTCAGCGCTGCTCCGACGCGCCGCTCGGCTTGGTCACATGCCGTCACGACGCCGTTTCACCTGCCGCTCAGCAAAAGTACATTTTGTAGCTCTGAATTCTAGCTGGTACAAAGACTGTGCTCTTTCACATTGACTGTCCCGAACAACAACAACAAATGGTGTCCATATGTTTTTCAGTCTCTTTAATTTGTAATCTTTACATCTATCGATAATAAGCCATAACAGAATAAGAGAAATTTTCCTGATGAAGTAGCTCGCTGTTTGTTTTCAAGATGGGAAATAAGCCACAACATCAAAATATAGAGCACAAATATATCTATATGATGTCCAAAGACCAGATGCTTACCTCTAAATATTCTTTTTCAATATTTTATGGTCTACGTTTCCTCCAAAAATGCTGAAATGAAATTATCTTTAATATTATAAGTTTCTTAGTCTGTTGAGGCAGTGATAACACACGTGGCTCGTCTTCAGCCCAACTGTATATTACAGTTGTGCTTCGGGGGGCCAGGTTTATGGCCAAAGGGCGTGCAGTCGGTTAATGTTGCCTCCGCGTGCCTTCCTGTGCTAAAAATGCTGTTGAGACGCAGGTGGATGCAGTTTGGATTGTATCATTGGTTTTAATCGCCTGCACCTGCAGCAGCCTGCTGCTGAAACACAAACAGCCCTGTTGTGCTGCATTCTGGGTGTGTTTGTCCTCTTTTTTTTATCATTTCTCTATCAAAAACTTGACTTTTGTGATTTTATTTAGCATTGCCAAGTTCAGTGAACACGTTTGTGAATTAATGTGAGTCCCCATAACTCAGGTTAACCAAATGTTAAAAAAATGGCTGAGGCTTTTAAAATGTTAATTGCATCGGCATGATGCTGATGATCCTCTCTTGTGAGCTCAATTAACCAGCTCAGTTTGAAGGTGTTGCTGCATGGACAGTTTGAATTTTGGGCCTTCGAAATGAATCTGACTCCAATTCATTTTCGCCGTCAATTTCTTTCACTCGCATCTCGCTCTCCGAAAAGCTTCATCTCATTTCCCTCCTCATCTCAATCTGTCTCTTTCTCCGATTTGGGATAAGGTGGGTTGAGGTGAAAAGCTGCCTATCCCAGTAGATGTGATTAAACCGGATGGAGTGAATGACGGAGGGAGGTGGGGGTGACGGTGGGGGGGGGGAGGAGGGGTGGGGGAAGGAGCGAAGGATGGAGGACGGGACGACGCAAAAGACAGCTGAATGAGGGGGGCGGACGAGGGTTATGGCGCTGCATTATGCATCGCGGATGGTAAGCTCGGGTGGCTCGTATTTATGGGTTGGTGTCAAGGGTGCCACTCCTGCTTCACACTCTGTGGTGATCGGCCTGTTGCCATGGCAGCAGCAGACTAACTCATTAGCAAATATTACCCTCAGTCCATAGAGAGGGAGAGAGAGAGCAATGCGCTGACTTTGACAGACAGCAGATATCAAATACTGGGTTTACCACTGACAGAAAGGGGCCAGCGACATATGAAAAACTGCAGCAACAGGAAGACAGCGCCGGGCATGTGCATATTAAATCATGTTATTCATTTGGAAGATGTTCTGCTCATTGAGATCAATCCATATTTATGAGGCTTCTGTCCGACCAGACCTCCTATTGAAACTATATTAGATGGCTGTGCTCCTGGGGGACCGATCGCCATGCATGTTTTAAACGACTCCCTGCTCCGACAAAGTTCATTCGGATGGATGGGTCGCCATCAGGCCCTGCCGAGAGATCGGGTTTGCTCGAGAGCCACCATAAAAACCATTTGGATATTATATTCAACAGGACCTCAAGAAAATATGTCTGCATTAGGTTGATTGGTAAAGGGAAATAGAATAGAGAAATGTCCTCAAGAGTCGCTGTGCTGTGGTTTTACACGCAAGACGTTTTTTTATTTTAGAAAATTAGCATTTTTATAAAATGTCGAACTATTAATGTGCATTATGTATTATATTTGCATTATGTCCACTATATTTACATTCAAAGTGGCAAAAGAGAAATGTATTTGTTGTGGAAAAGAAGAGCTGAACGCCAGCTTAAAATATACAAATCCAACTGCAACGTCGTTCAGCTAAAGTGTTGGTCTGAACCGAAATGCTGCAGTGGTGAACTTGAATGTTTTCATAGTAACATTACAGGTTTTCAGGCTGTGACTCCACCAGACTCTGCACCTTTTGGGTACTCGGACCAACAGAAACCTATAGCATAAAAAAGTGAAGGTGTGGATATGGAAACACAGATCTCGGGGAAGCTCCGAATCCGGATTTATTTTTGTCTGTTTCACGAACAAAAGTTTCTTGTGCATTTCTTGGCAATTTCATGGTAGCAGGTGTATGTGGGACTGAGTCACAATAAACCACAAGGTGTTTGTTACTATATTTTTAGCAGCGTGTCTCCCACTGTAACAGTGTAACCCTTAGAAACAATGGATCTCTATTGCACAGATATATCAGGCTGTGGATACACGCACAGTACTTGTTAAACAGTTTTGGTTTTTCCGAGCAAGAAAAAAGTTCAACTTTTTCCTCTTTTTTACGTAAGTTTCAAAAACTTCCAGTTTAGTTTGTAGAGTTTGTCAACATGAAACACAAAATTATTGTCACACTAACACAAAATATTTTGCATGTTTACAGAAGATGTGTTTTTCTGTTGTTTTCTTGAAGGAAAAACAGAAAAATACCAATTTTCCTGCTGCTTTCAAGCACATTTCTAATGTCTCCAGTTTGGAAGGTTACAGGAGGAATTGACTTCAACAAACGTTCACTTGAAAGAAGGCAAAACACCCAAAAAATTACAGCTTTCTTCTGCCTCCGCAGGCTTGATTGACGGCGCACGCAGCCCAGCGCTTCGCTGCAGCCGAGTGGTGTGGGAAACGGTGGAGAATCTTCAATAACAGGTGATCACGGCCGAGCAAACAACATCAAACCATAGCAGCCGAGTGCCAGAACATCCAGAACAGCCGATCCTTTTCACTCTCGCAATCACACTTCAGTACTTATGGCCTGGAAAGGAGCCTCGCCCTGGGTGTGTGATCCCGGTAATGGAAAATGGTGTATAATCGAGAAGAGAGCCGGCGAGCTAATGAACAGGGTAGCGAGGTGACATTTTCAGAGTGATGTCTGAAGTAGGATGACATTTACAGAGAAGAAGCCCCAAAGACAGTCTTTAAAAAAAAAAAAAAAAAAGGCTCGTATATTATACGGGAGCAGCACGGAGGAACGTGAAATGTGAAGCTGATTTTAACATGACTCAGGCTTGCTGGCACAGCTATCACCTCAGGTAGTACCAGTTGGCTCGATGGTGCTGCACAGATGGGGGATGGTTCTCAGGATCTCTGCGGATCTTCATTTTGATTTAATAAACAGGAATTAGCGTACAGAATCTTAGAGCGGTCGGTAATCAAAGTAGTTATTCATTGATTTTAAAATAGTGTGGTTATGTTTCTTTCACATCAAAAGACAACAACCGCCTTGGTCATGTTCTTTCATAGTGATCCGGATAACTCAAAAACTCTGTGGATTCTGATGAAATTTTCAGGATGTGTGTGAGGTGGCTCAAGTAAGAGTTGATTAAAATCTGGTGGCGGTCCAGTCATCTGTTGATCCGTTATTACTGAAAACAGGATTTCATTCTCAGAAAGCCAAAAACTGAACAGGAACGGAGCAGAGGCGTCAGGATTGGAAGAACTGACAATCGGTCCTCATTCATGCCAAGACTATTTTCAGAAACTTTACTTCACTTGTTGTTGTGCTGAAATGTCACACATTCCTTCATTACAAACAGGACAAAACCACATGTGCTCGAATCAAGCTGTTTTTTTTCCCCCCAATCAAAACATGTTGAAGACTGAGGACAGCTAAAAAACACCAGATGTTTCCCACTTGCGATGGAGAGATGGATGTTTGCGGGGAAAACTGTTGATTGCGTTGAAACAATCTGGGGAACAGAAGCTTAATCCAATTTGTCTTCATTGATAACGTAATGGTGTGTCAGCTCACTGTTCGTCTTCTCCGTTCGGGTTTCTCACTGGAATGTGACATTGTTTGAAGGGAACATTAAATCTCCGCACAGGCGTGCGTTCACATGTGGAGAAGCAGCCGTGAATCAGCGCAGCAAGCACCGTAACTGTGACCTTATAAGTGAAGGGTATTGAAACACATATACAGCCTGCCTTCACACATAAAAAGGTCATACACTTTTATTGTCTCCTTTGGGAGTGTCCTCCACTCGGAAACCTTTACCGGCACGGAAAAACCTGTCGGAAGTTTGGCATTTCGTCTTCTTCAAAATAAAATATACACCGAGTGATCAAACTTTCTCCTAGTCACAGCAGACTAATAAGGTCACACCAAGTGCAGCGCACACTGTACAAACTTTGAGAAACAGAGGTATTAGAAGTCCGACAGCTTCCCGTCTGGCTCGAGCACATCATCGAACGTAACTAAACTCCATGAAATCCTGCCGGAGGAGCGCCAGCCGCTTTCTCACAGAGGACGAGTCCGCTGAGAGAGGACGGGGTCGTTGGAGAGACACAGATCAAGGAAAGGGACGCTCCCCAGCCGCATGGGGGATTTAATCAGGACAGCTTTTTGAGAAAGTGATCCATCTCTGGAGGATGGAGGAGGATACCAGGGGTTTGAACCTTTGATGTATCCGCCAACGGACCGGCTCTCTGTTTTCCTTGGTGCTAAATGCACTAATAGGCGTGTAATGACACTGGACTAATGGTGGGACATGTGACAGATGTTCTCTTAATTCTGTATTTGTCTAAGCTGGATGTTTGGTGGTGCTGGGCAGGAACACGGAGATTAGCTGGCTAAGTAAGTGGAGTAGACTTTCCGATTAGGCAGACGGGCACGCTAATTGAATGTTAATCTGTGAGATATTCATGGTATCCTGAATACATCTTTCTAAAAGCAGGATCTTCATACAACATCTAGACTTTTCTGACCACATCCAGTTTGGGGCAGTGATAAATGTAATGAACAGGAACGCCTAAGAAAACAGTGTATCTGCCCTTTACAGGGCATCAGTCACATATCGGAGGAGATTGGTTTTTATCCATCATGAGTCATGAAAACAATGACATCATCTGGAATGAACTCACATTACATCTGGACAGCCGAGCCAGAAATGTCTGACGGCATTAAAGGTGCAGGAGTGCAAATTTTACACCATGTTACGATGGTTTGAATGCGGTCGCAAAGAGTGGAAAATCAAAAGAAAACAATATTTGACTTATTTTTGGCTCCGCAGGTAATTGCAAGTGATCACATTTTGAGCGCTGAGCAGTATTTTACAGAAGCAGCAACTAGTTCCCAGGTAAACAGATGTCCTTCTCTCAGTCCAAACAAGGTCACAGTGACCAAATTGTCAAGCAAGATGTTGAGAAATCGTTGGTCTTAACTTCCTCCATCTCGTCTGACAGAAGTCTTCAGGCGTCAACGTGACATTCTCTGTGTCTATGTGTTGCGTTTTCTCAGAGCAGAGCACTGTGCCGGCTTTTATTCTGCACAGATGAACTTTCTTATTGATTCATTCATTGTGCAGGTGTGACGCTGTAGAGAAGGCAGGTTTTCTCTCGCCATCATTAGTCGTATGGATGGCTGCTTTTTTCTGGCGCTCATAAAGACTGACCTATTTCTGTGCATATAAAAGCTGTCCTTTCAACACACTCCACGTTTAGGTTTTTTTTTTTTCTCTCCGTACAATCAAGGCTTTGTTGTAAGTCTACCAATCAATAATTTGACAATAAGCTTGTGTTATTGCTTCTGCACACGCTGGCAGCATGACATTTGCTTTGAATGATGACACTTAATGGGTTATGTGTCTCTGTACTCCCACTATTTTGATGGATGACACGCAGGCTGCCATCTCCAGCTCTGCGTTCGCAGCATCTCTTCATCTCATAAGTCACAAAACCTTGAAGGACTCTCGCTGCCGTCCCAAATTCCTGCGCTATTTTGGCGAACTCCAAGCTAATTGATGAGAAGAATATTTGTGTTTTTGGTCGTTCTTGCTTAATCAAGGTAAAGGGGGAACATATGTGTGACTCAAGAATGAGAAAAGGTTGTTAAAACCTCAATCCGTCTTTCTTTTCTTCCCACCGTGGCTCGATTTGTCAACCTGTCACTCTTTAAACACGAGCGAAGGCATTCGCTGTTTTCATGGTCGCACGCGTGCACACAAAGGTGCTCAGCCTGCTGTCTGCCGTGCAATTTGTTGCCGTCTTCTTTTCTTTCATGCCTTTTGCTCTCTGTCTTTCACGTCCTTCACTCACGGTCTCACTGTCTCTCTCGCCGCCGCTCAGCCGCTGTCTGTCTATCTCGCGAAGCCATTTCAAGGTCCTTGGGTCCTACAACACGACCAGCTGTCATGTCCGATGTGCCAACGAAGAGAGGAGCGGGTCTTGCCTTTTTGCAAGCCACGACTTAAAAGACAGAGACACACTCAGGCCTGACAGACAGGTGATCCTTTAGCATCATGTTTGCTGTCAGAGTGCACAACGTGTTTTGCCAGTGTTGTTTATAAATATGGTTACAGTACATAAAACTCGTGCATGTGGCTCTTGGTAAGAATATTTTTTCACCTTGTCAGTTGTGTCAGCAGGCACATATATGTGCATTTTCTCTATGATGTCAGACTTCTGATGGGTTTTATTGTGCCAAAGGTTGAGAGTGATTGGCATTCTCTCCTCAAGCATGAAAAGGAAAAGCAGCAAGGAAAACTGCATATATATTCAAATTGACACCTACGGACAAGCTCAAGACCCACTGTGCATGTTTATGGACTTTGGACCCAGACCTATTTAGAAGTTGTCTTCCATAAGTTCTCTCCGCTTCCTCACTAGGGTCGGTCCACGTCAGCAGTCGTAACTTCTGGTCTGGAGGTTGTACATTGATGTGCTGTCCTTTTTGTCCTTATTTTTCCATTTGTTATTTTTATATCCATATGCTTTACATAGCGCGATACTACACATTTTGTTATTCAAATAGCGTAACAATCCAGAAGGTTAGACTCGTACTCGGCTGCTGCTTCTTCATGGAATTCCTGCAGCTTGTCCACCAGAGACTGTTGTGCTGCCTTCTGCAGTTTAACTTCATCCACCTCTGTGTGAAAGTCTGCCTCTGTTGTCTCTGGTGACCAGTTCATGTTCTTTCAGAGTTTGCTGGATTCAGGTCCAGCGACCCTTTGTTGAATAAATCATAAACGAGCATCTTTGTGCACCAAATTACCATGGAGTTGTTTAAGTTAATTAATGTGCATTGCCTCTCAAGTGATGCAGCTTAATATGGAAATGATATGGTAATTATATTATAATTATCACCTTTTTATTTCCTTAATTTTGTTGCAAAAAAATTCATTACATGACACGGAAAGTGATACTTGGCCCCCCAAGGTGCATTTTGTGCACATAATACATTCCGTGCCATGAAATATACATTTTGTGTTAGAGGTGGCGGATATCTGTGCTCAAAATGCAGCGTGAGACATTTGGTGCTCCATATTAAAGCGATGTGACTCTGCTGGAGGAGGGCAGAGAGGAAACAGTGGCTTTATCGATGGAGGGTGGGGGAGGAGAGTTGGCGCTTTGGTTGCTCTCCTTCGCTTGAGCTCGAGATCACCACATGTTCGCACAGAGGGTCTCTGTGTGATGCTTTCAGGGTTTTCCCCCCAACGAGGTGGATGTTCCCATCTCTGTGCAGTTTCTGTCTTTGACCCATTGCTTAGCTGTGTTGCTTGCGATCACAGTTTGATCTTTGTACAGGCCGAAAGCTTCTTCAGAGTAGTGGAGAATACAGCTGGGTTCAGTTCAGGAGGAGACGCAAACTTCTATCCCACCTTAACTCATCAAACCTTTTGTAATGACACATTTTTTTGTTTTCCACTCACTAACATAAAATACTCAACCCAGGACTTCAAGATAAAGGAATCCACGAACGTTTCCACATGACACTGACGTATTTTGGATGCCAAAAGAGCCCCTGGTCATCTATTTCTACCTTGTCATGACAGTTCACTCATTATTGTGCTTTCATTCAACGCACATCACAACGTGTTACAATGCTCCTCATAACATTGATATTTTCAGTCATATGTCTCTTCTGTTTTCACAGGATGAAGACATTTTTCTGTTCTCTTTGCCCAATTATTAACTCCCTGCAACAGAATACCTTCCCTGATTGGATGCTGTAACCCTGCATGCAACCTTTTGCCATACGATGATGAATTATGTGTAAAGCTGCCAAAACCTCACTTTGTCCTGTGATAATTGTCCTAATCACTACCTCCCGGGTGGGCCGTTCTCCACACAAGGCCTCAAATCAAGCCCGCCAACACGTGCAGTACGAGCAGAGCGCTGCTTTCCACGCTCACGGCTCCCTCAAACGACTGTTTGAAACGAGACAAATAACATTTAGTAATTCTGGTTATGCTTCTCTTCAAATTTACTACGGTAAATTAGTAATATCCTCTTCTGTTTATCTCAGCAGTTTACGTGTGTTGTGTGTGGCAGACGATTTTGGCTGGGGGGCGCATTTCGAGACACATTGTGCTACAGTAGCTACACTGTCAGTGAGGATTACCACATTTCATGGTAGAGGTCCCCCCCTGGGATGTCATTACTTTAAACCCTCCTGCAATACATCAATTTCTAATTAACATTAGCATACTAGATTGTCAGGGGTGCCTATGGAGAAGGAGGTGGGGTTTTTGGGGTGGTGGGGTTGCTCGTGCACATATATTTATGTTAATTAATTGAAATAAAATGAGCCTGAAGCTTAAGTTGGGGTGGAGCAACGGAATGCTTCTCCACCCAATGGTAGGGGGAGGTTTTGATGCTTGAGTGCTGCCAGCAACGCCCGCTGCATCCAAAAACAAACTCTCAAGTGACTTGGATTCCACCGTATAACCTACTTGGAGTGTTTCCTTTTGTTTGGACAAAGTTGTTTTTGTGTTTCGTTTCTTTTCCAATTTAGTGACACATCCTGGCCATACCTGGGCTTTATTTCTCACTCTCACAGCTCAGTTGAAGTAACAACCTTTATCAGACAATTGGTTGGTCCTGACTTGAGATTCAGGTTGGTCTGGTAAAAGATGACCTTTTTGGTATTTGATTGTAGTGGAAGTTTCAATGAAATTGTTGCATAATATATGGACTCATACTCTCATAGTCACTTTTTAGACAAAATTTGTGCTTTACAGCAGCAAAACTTGTCCTGAGTGAGTTTCATGGATTTAATTGAGTTAACTTTACTCAGCTACTCAGTTGACTCCTTGAACTTAGCTTCTTAAGTTAACCATTTTAGTTGAAAATGAATTTGTGAAGCTAACACTAACTTCGTTCAGCATTTTTAATTGTTTTGAACTTTTATTTTTTTTGCTCAAGAAGTTCAATGAAAAACCTGCAAACTAAAACTCTGTATGTTAGAGAGTGCAGCAAACTGGTGCCCCCTTGGGCCAATCACCATAAATTAGGAGACGCTGCAGCTGAGAATTTATGCATCACTTCACAGATTTCCATTAAAATCCAATCAACAACATCCAGCTGATAAACAGACTGACTGCGGCAGATTCATAATCCCTCCCCTTAGTTTCATCTGAGTAACAATTGTCCACCAGCACTGCAGCGTGATTTGACTGATAATGTCTCGAAATTGAAGGATTGGATGTATAGCATCAGTAGATTACCTCCTCTGTACCGCAGTGTACGAACAGCAGAGGTTAGATGAAGGCTGTGTGTGTGTGTGTGTGTGTGTGTGTGTGTGTGTGTGTGTGTG
>JAUESE010000048.1:4786117-4798568 GCA_032274725.1 Malacoctenus triangulatus | reverse complement strand
TGGTAACTATCACCAGGATGGCCGAGTGGTTAAGGCGTTGGACTTAAGTTCCAATGGACAAATGTCCACGTGGGTTCAAGCCCCACTCCTGGTATTTTTCTTTAAGCTTTTGACAACAACATTGATTTCTCATCGGTTGAAATCAACCAGGTCGGTTGTTTTTGAATGCAGGCCTGAATCAATTATTGTCGCCAGGATGGCTGAGTGGTTAAGGCGTTGGACTTAAGTTCCAATGGACAAATGTCCACGTGGGTTTGAGCCCCACTCCTGGTAATGGTCTCTGAGTTCTGCCACATGATTCTGGTTACTTTATTTCTCAACCTATTAAAACTCCTTTGGTGGGATGAAGACCAAAGAAGTGTAACTGACGCTTCTTATTTCAAATCTTTTATGATAATAACTTTGCCTTGACCTTCACAGCACCTGTTTGTTCCCAGTAAGAGATACTTACTTTCAAAGCAACTTTGTGGTCGTTGTGTTTCACCAGTTCTATCAGGTTGAGGCCATTGTACAGCAGGTTTTCAATGCATCCATGGAAACTGGTCTTAAGCGGTCTCTGAGTGAGGAGGCTGCTGATTGTGCCCACTGCCCCCACAAACAGCTGTAAGACAGGACAGCAGGAAGATATCACAGCCATGTTCACAGTTTTTTTGCGTTAGAATCTGTCTGCGTTGTGCTGCTACACACCTGTTCAATTTGCCAGTGGCTGAACTCAGCAGGGATCTGAACCCTCTCCATGTGTTTGTCCACAGTGAGGTTGAGGAGAGCGTTCTTCTGCTCCAGCACGACATGGTGCCAGTGCTGGTCGTCTAACAGACTGCCGAGGGAGGCGAGACGACGGGGTTCAGAGGGCGGAGTCCCCCCTGGAAGACGGCACAGTTTGAGGAAGGAAGAGAGGAGTATAGATATGTGATGTGAAAACAGAGAAAGGAAGCAAGTGTGTGTGGGGGGGTTCATATCATTAAATGGTGACAGGATGAAACAAAATAAGATGAGCAGTAGGAGAGCGGATGCATTCGCCAGTGGATAAATAAAAAGCACAATGGAAACATGAATGAATAGATGACAGTGAAAGAATTTGAGAGAGGGGAGGATAAAACAGACAGAGATAAATATGCTGTTATTGAAAACTAATCACACAGTGAGAAATGGAAAATACAAAGACAGGCTCAGTCTTTCAAATCAGCACTCTGGCGCTGTTCAATTTGTGTTGTCTGCTCCTCACATCTCCTCATAATAAAAGAGAAGAATGTATTTAGAGTGATTGGCTGGATGTTCTTCGTCCTTCCAGACAGTTTTGACACCCTACGTCACAAGTCACATCGCCGTCTGGAGTTTTCTATGACATGTCGAAGCGAATGAAAAGAAGATGCTATTGAGGCCACTGAAGATTACAGCCTCCACATGCTGATTGTTTTGAGACAAGGTATCGATAAAACACTTGTTCACAGCTAACATCACATAGGAACTGCCGTCATGGATCCAGTCAGTCATACAGTCAGTATTTTGATACATTGTCAGAATTGACTTTGCTGATTTATGATTATTTCTAGGACCTAAATTTCTCAACATATGAGCTGAGACTGTGAAATCGAATGCAGATATAGATGAGATTACACGGTCGTCTGTTTTGACTCCTTCTCCTTTTTTTCTTCTGTTCTGACGGCCTGTTGTTTGTCACCGATCGGTAAGTTGGCTCTCTCTGACAGCCCAACACCTGATGTCAGGGGAACGCCAGTCTCACGACAGCCACCGGCATCCCAGACTCCACGCAGCACCTAAATAGCTCGCTTTTCCCAGCATCCCACAGGAGGGCTCAACGAGAGGTCACACTCGCTCATCTCATTAGGAGCAGCTGCATATATCTGCATACTTGCACTAAAAACCCAAGCCAAACATGTGATTATGCCTAATTTAAAAAACTGCGGAAGAAAAAATGGCGAGACACCATTAATGATAGATGAGCACCAGACGGTCCTAATAAGTGGATCTGTCTCGAAACCCCCACCGAAGTGGGGATGGGAGAGAAACTTTGTTTTTTCTGCTGAGAGGAGGAAGTGGAGAGAGAGCCGAACGCTGTCAGTCATTAAAAATGTATTGGATGTTCTTTGGGGAGAGGCAATTGCAACATCACAGAGAGAAGCAGACGGTTTGGAAGATGATGGACAAATGTATCTTTGATATTTCAGTTCATCCTTTGAGGGTTCATGTCTCTGCGCACTGGAGAAGAAAAACAACTTTATTTAGAAAGAGAAACTTAGCCTGTTCACCTCATACACAGTGAGTCAGTCCTGTCAAGAGAGTTATTGTGGAGACTTGTTTGAATCCTGTTTGAAGAGAAAAGATGAGATGAATGTAAGAGGAAACGAAATCTCTTGACTCGCATTCTTTGCAAGCTAAATGGAGAAGGACTTGGCTCTGCAGCGAAGTCTTTTGAGATGCCCCCAGGTTGTATTAGGAAAGCATTAATCTATCTTAAAAATTACACTTTATTCAATTCAGATTTTACAGAGATTGAGACTTTCCTAGCTGACTTTGTGCTAACAGCAGGGTTCATCCAGAACAGGTCGCAGCTCCAACACGGAATAAGCACAAAGGGACAATTTTTCCCATACAAGGCTGGTCGCGCACATATCCGGGATGTTTGGTTGCAATCCTGCACAACAGGAGGAGGAGGAAGCAGTGATGTCTATCTTTATATGCAGTGTATGGCACTGATTAATGGAGCAATTATTACATTGTTGGGGGAAGAGAAGAGGACCTAAAGGGATGGATGTTTCAGTGGATGGATGATTTGATTACTGCATGAAAAATGGGAGGGAGAAATAAAAATCAGTGCAATAGATCAGAGGCCAAAAGAAAGAAAATTGCTCAGCTAATATTAATAAAGTGAAGCAACTCCTTTCTTCTCTTCATCAATCTCTTCTCATGTGTTTACACCACAGAGGAGTGATGAAGGATTTGAAGTCTTGTGAAATGAGAGAAGGAGGGGTTTAAAGTCTCAATCTGTTCTTATGTAAGACTTGGAGTGAATGTAAACCCTCCAGCCAAACAAATGCGTCTTTGTATCAAACAGATCATCTTTTACAAAGTAACTTTACTTCTATGTTTTATGGCTGTTTTCCAACACAGTGACCCTGTGCTAGGAACTATCTAAGCTCTCTGTGCTTTCAACAAGATGTAAAGATCAGCGTACAGTCTACTCAGACGTACACAGATATACAATGTCTGTGCCGAGTCTAGACGTGTCTGCTTTTCAATCAACACTCTTAACACGCCGCATTCAAATGCTGTGAATCAGTGCCGATTCTTTCAACTCTCTGTTAAACCTGTTGACAGAGATGCTGAAGAGTTCCAGCTGAAGTTACAGCAAACTCAACACAAAGTGATGTAATATGAAGGAACGACTGACTGATCCGTGCTGTGGAAATATTTCAGAGGTGCTGCTAAATGGCACAAAATAAAGACATCTTTGGTTTGATCTTAATTTTTCCTTGATAGTTAACAGGAGAGTGTATAATTTTAGGTCAGATTTCAGATGTTTGTGTTTGAAAACTAACTCAAACCACAACTGACTGCAGCAGAATTTCTCCTTGTATAGCACTGCGGTTCAGGCTGACTGTGCAGCCTCATTGCTGCAATCGGTGTGCGGCACCGCACTCTGTATCATTTTATCATTCCACGCATGTCCCCGAGACAATATCCCTTCACCGTATCGTGTCTGCTATTCTATTACCGCCGCTCAAAATCTGATCGCTCTTATCAGGAATCCGGCTGTATAATTATTTCAGCAATTGACTCTCATAAAGCACGACGCCTGTCACAGGAGCTCATGCAATGATTCGCAGCCCAGGTCACCCAGAGAGAAGTTTGCTGCGAGGTTTCTGCTGCCTACAAA
The DNA here is from genome assembly GCA_032274725.1 of Malacoctenus triangulatus. Classification (NCBI taxonomy): domain Eukaryota; kingdom Metazoa; phylum Chordata; class Actinopteri; order Blenniiformes; family Labrisomidae; genus Malacoctenus; species Malacoctenus triangulatus. Next base: position 4,794,670 of record JAUESE010000048.1, on the reverse strand, counting down.
GTTTTCGTCTTTCGCCATTTTTCATTGTTGAGGCAAAAGTAAGCGAAACATCCATTTTCCATGTGTCTGATATAAGGAAACTATATAATAAATACCATCTAAGGGAGAGCACCTGATGGAGTAATGGGTCATTTTGTACTTGTGCAGCAGATGCACTGCTGCAGTGGACGACCTTGACTGTTGATGTGCCATCTACTGTCTGTATGTAAAATGTACTGATGCCCTCTGCACAGCCAGGTTGGCTGACATTAGTGTTTGAACACACTGTTTTTGACCTTAAAAACCTTCTAACGGCTTAAGTGCCATCAAGTTATTAGCTTAAGATGACACGCATCACTGCACAGCTTTTGCCGTATCAGTCATCATTACTGGGTTTCCTGGAATAGGATGCAGCAATGAAGGATCTGGGGAGTAAAACGTACTGACAGTCAGAGAGCCAAGCCAAAAATCAAAGCGTCATAAAAAATCTGCAGGAAAAGAAAAACCAAACAAGAGTGGCAGACTGAGGAAAACCAGCTTATGCTTACAACACACTTTACATTATATGACAGCAGTGATAAGCACAGGATATTCCCATCTGCTCAGGACTAATTAATCTACTATGAAGCTTCGAACGTGCGTTGCGGTAGCTTTGCACGACTGTTACTCGGTGTTGCCTCATAAAAGTGAGCTGCAGCTGCTCCGCATGGGGGTCAGGCTGGGATGCAGCACAACAGATCATGTATGGAGTCGAATGAGCTCAGCAGATGACCCAAATTGCAGCACCTCTGACACCCATGCAGAAAATTGCAAGAGAAGGAAAAAATGAAGTATGTGCAAAATGTGAGCGGGAGAGTTGAAGGACAGCCAGCTAAGAAAAAAAAAACGGGAAAAAGGTCGCCTTTGAGTGACATGAAAAGAAAGAATTGCTCTGGCATATTCGCAAGACGGAGCTACACGACAATGAAACGAGAGAGAAAAAACAAAAAAAGAGACATCATATGGTCTCTGTGCATGTGTCTGGGATAAGATAGTGAGGCAGGAGGCGGAAACATGAAACAAGCACAGCTCCAATGAGGCAAATCTGTTCTGAAGGGGAAAAATAAAAGGCAGCGAAATGCTGGGAGACAAATCAAGACAAACAACAGTAATTACAACAGGAATGTAGGAAAAGAAGTCAAGCGGGGAAGTGAAGGATTGGACAAGAGCAAAGAAGAATTAAATGAAATCATGGAGTCTGTTTGTTGTTTTCAGTAATGCTCCTTTCAATCACTCCTCTATCATTTCAATTGATAGATTTTGTATACAACAAACAAAACACAGCCTTCTGGTGACTTTGCATTAGATGTTACAAAACCAGATCCGTCTACTTTTACATTACTGTTAATTAAAGCAGACATTGATTCAAGGTGAACAATTAGGTCCATTGATACAGATATTTCTCAGCTGTCTAGGTCTTTTTGTAATGCCTAAGGACACTTTCAGAAGTTTTCTGAGGAAATTTTGTGTTTTTGTTTCTAGAGAACAGCTTTAATATCACATGTGAGTTCAGACTGAGATGCCTATTTACCATTTTTAGGGGACATTTTGCTGTAAGGAGGAAGAGCCAACCACTACACTACTGTGTACCCCACCAATAACCTTTAGAGTGCTGTTCTAAGGGAGAGTATAAAAGGCAAAATGTGGAAAATCAAAGAAAGGGGAAAAAAACTGATAATAAACTGTTTAAAACAGTTCATAGTAAGCAGAGTGAGCTTTTGGACTATGTGTAACGGGGGGCAGAGTGGGGGGACAGAGCAGGACATAGAGTAAGCTGTGTGTGAAGATAGCAGTTTTAGTGTTTGTACAGTTTAGGCGGTTTGACAGGCAATCAATGCTGCAAGTCTCCCAAATCCAAGCTAAGCTCTTAAGACATTGTCGTCAGCTGAGGCTGCTTTGTCGAGCTGCTTCTCAAGTTGTGCCACACTGCTGCCCAGTCTGTCTTTACATCGTGTTGCTTAACAAAGATTGTGACATGATTTAAAACAGTGTTTCTTGCCCACTGAAATAGTGACATCAGCAAGTTAGAATATCGCAGCCTCGAGTGTTCCTCTGCATACATGCATCGTAAAAATGGGTGAAAAAACACTGATATTTGACTGAAACTTTATGTGAAGAAAAGATTTGGATGAATAGATGGATACAAAGATGTCAAAAACTATCAGAAGACCATTCAAGTGGCAGACAGTCATGCACACACCCTTCTGTGCAGTCTGTAAGCTAAGCAGCGTTGTTCCCTAACATGTCCCACAGTGGACGAGCGCGATTCGTCGCAGCTGTAACAAGACAGAAATGCCGCAACCACCAGAGATCTGACATTTCAACCAATCAGCTGGCTGCCTGAGTTTCAGGTTATGTGACTCCACAACAACAATTTCGACTCGATAGCTGTTTTTTATTGTCCTCCATTTTCATATAGTTGTCCCTTCTCAAAACAAGCAAGTCATTGATTCCATTTGATTCCTGTCAAATTTCTCAGTGTTATCTACTTAATTGTAAAAATATGACTGTAGTCTTTTGAGTCTGAATATGTTCAATGATTCAGGATTGGCAGACGTACATTTTTTTGTATTGAATTTCAGTATGGATGACTCCAGGTGTGTTTCATTGAGTGGGTGTACGAGTGTGCGTGCAATGTTTTTTTTTTTTTACCTCGTGTGAGCAGCAGGAGCAGCTTTCCTCTCTCCAGCTCCAGCGTTAGTCGCAGTCCTTCATGCCCCTCTGCCTGCAGCAGTGTCCCAGAATTCCTCAGGGTCTTAAACTTCAGAGAGACGACCTCTTTGGATGTTCGCCTCGTTCCCGGACTCAGCCTGTATGCCACGCTGCTGCCGCCGCCGTTGAAGCTCACCACATCAGAGACTGGTAAAACAAAGACAAAACAGAGACAGAGGAGTCTCAGTTTGTGATAGAAAGACAGTGAAACATCAAAAACACACTCTTAATACAAACCAGCGTTCCACAGTGACCAGTCAGAAATCTGTTGTCATCTCAGCTACTTATTTTGTACATTATATATTTATGTGTTTCATGTATTTTAATGCGTTTGATGACTTCAAGAAAGATTTAAAGGGGTGTACCCTGCTGGCTGGCTGGTCGAATGGATGGATGGCTGGATGGATGAATGGACGGAAGGATGGATGAACGGCACTACAGAGCAGCTTGATAAAGATTTTTGGAAAAATCTGCCAGTGAAACAAGAGAAAATGTCCTTGTGAAATAAGGCAAATACACCTAAAAATAAGCAGGAAAAAACTTCACTTTTAGACGACTGTGTTTCTTTTAAGATATTTTTGACTTTAAAAAAGTAAATCTACTCAGTAACATGGTTGTTATTCTCTTTTTTGCAGTGTGTGCGCCTCATAGTCTTCAGGTTCATTTCAATTTCATTCCTTTTCATAGTGTGACTCTCAAACCTGTATTGTATCTTCTTAATATTGCTCAAATAGGAAATCCAATAAACACAGTATTGAGCTCTTTCATGCAGAAATCCTGCAGCTTTCTGGACTTGCAGCAGAAAAACTGTCAAACGAGGTAATATCTCTCAGTGTGGACCAAATGTGTATTCGGCTTATCAGCTTCCCTGGAGAAACCTCACTGCCGGCGTCCGCTGCTCACCATGGGATATGGACTGAGGCGAGAGGACTGGACGGGTAGGGGGGGGGTAGGTGGGTGGGGGGGCTGAGAGAAACAATATAACGAACACTGAATTGTTTAAGGAAAGCAGCAGGAGCTGAGCTCAGCATCGAGTTTGTTTTCAGCTGTAAGATTTCTGCGACAGAACGTCTTTTAATGAACTTGGCACGAGTTGGACTCACCGACACGAGCGCACAATCAAACATCAACGTCGCCTGCAGTCATACCCTCATTGCGTCGTACGGTGCATTTCCTGCTGATTACAGTGCAGAACGCTGCAGCGAGAAAGCACTTAGTCATCCTCTGTGTGTAACGCTGGAGACATTACTTTAGGTCTACTTAATATACAAGCAATATACAAGCCCAGTAATTAAGTTCCAAATTACAGTCTCATCTACTGCATGATATATTTATGTAATTATAATCAGCTCGATTTATATAATTACCCTGTGAACATATTGTTGATTTTTTTTAGCCCACAACCTGGACACACAAATTGTCCTCCCTTAATGACTGCAGTAATTTAAAAGACATATTAGGTACTTTCTTTTTCATATTCTTGTTATTGTAACAGAATGAGTAAGTTATGCGGCAGTTTATGTATGGAGGATATTTGCAAGTACGCATTGATTTGTAAACATGGGGTAAAAATTAAGTGAGAAAAACAACATTCAGTTCCTCAACTACCTTTTTTTTGGAGCTGATCCATGAAGTAGAACAGAAAAGTGGCATCACGTGCAAACAGACGGATTGACATGATGCTATTAACACAAAGAGTGAATGCCTGTCATCACAAAATAAAAATGTGATAACATTGATTATTGTTGGTGGGGGAAGTTATAAACACACAAGAAAATGACAATGATATAAAGTATGAATGTGTGGGATAAACAGAGCGATACATCATTATTAGGTAAAAAAAAAAACAACAGACGAAAAGAAGAAAAAAGATGGCATCACTTAGGAACAGGTTCATAAGCTCAAACTGGTGGAAAACCAGCCGATTAAAACCATCTCAGCACACTGGCCTTTCTTTCATTTGCAGTAGCACACTGATTTATTTCTACATTGAAAAAAATGGAAGACGTAAAACCACCTCTATTTATAGGTTGAAGCTGCTTGACAAACTTACTGAAACGTGTTTGTTTTAGGAGGAATAACTGTATGCCCTGGGGAATAACTCTCCTGTCACCACCGCCAGCCTTCAAAACAAACGCACTTCTTTTGTTTCCAGAGCGACAAAAGCTGCGAGTACAAATCAGGAAACGAGAAAAAGCTATGCAGAAGCAGATGTGGGTAACATCTCTGAAACACCGTATGGAAATCATGTTTGCACATGAATATTTACTGTTTGATAAGTCAGTTTGAGCATGTATGTCTAACGACGTAAGTTTGTTTTGATATTCATGAGCATGTCAGGCTTTGATAAGACAGAGGAATTAGGACAGAGTCGCAGCAGGGGGACAGAAACAACACAAATACTAGCTTTGCCAGGGAAGACGGACAAACGAGACAATATAAAAATTTGTTGTCTGTCTAACTGAGTAATGAAGTGGATGAAGAATGAGGACAAGTTTGTAGAAATTGTGAAGTCATGCTGATTTGCTGGTAAAAGAATTGTTCGGATTGAGGTTTTAGGAGGGAATAAAAGCAGAAAATAAAGCCACAGCGTGTCGGGAAACAAGAGCAGTGACAGGTTTGATATCTGTTGTTCTCAGAGAGCAGACTCTATTCCTGGCTCCAACAGGGAAACAGTGATGTTTGTGTTTTCACCGCACAATGAAGCCAGAGCTGATAAGAAAAAAACCCCGCGTGTAATCTGACAATATGTTTTTGTGCAAATCCCAGTGTCATATTTGTTTAGTTCATTGTGATGATGAAAAGGCAAAAGCTGCCAATATGTACAAACTGAGGATCCTAAAAGGGACAAAGGGAACCGCTAACTCAATAGGCCTTGTGTGCAAACAGAAAAAAACAGAGCAATAATAAACCGAGGAAAGGAATAAATCAATAGAGAGATGTGGGGAGCTGATCCCACAACAGACTGAGAATGGAATCAGCGGGTCTTTCTGGCCAGAGTGACAACTCACTGTAGGGACATCCGTACGTCTCCAGCCGGAGTCCGATGCGCCCGCTGGGATTCCAGTCCAGAGGGATGAGGCGGAGGAAACGGGCCACGGCCGGCTGCTGCAGCTTGTACTGAACCACACTGTCTGCGTTACTGTTACCTGGGAAAAACTGGAAAACACACAAACACACAATGACACACGGTACATGACAACTTTTAGTGTTGAGAACCAGGAAATAACACAAACATTCCAACAAAGAGCAAATAAAAGCAAACACCGCAAAACTTAAACAGCAACAATTTTACGTGTTTTTGTCTTGATCGTTTGTTGTTATTTTTCCATTTTGCTTCTTTGTATCTGAATGCACAGTGTATGAATAAAACATTAGCTCATATAGTGTAATATACAAATACAACACCACTTAACAAAACAGAACATTTGTTGTGATTAGGTGTCGCTCTGCGCAGAGAAGCTAACAGGTTCATGCCTGTTGCCGTGTTTTATGTAGAAAGTTTGCATGTTTTACCTGAATGGACGTTGTTTTTTCTTCACAAAAAACCCTTTTCCATAAGCAGATAAAAGGAAAATTACATTATGCTAATAACTCGGCTTTTTACCGACATCCTTCCACAGAATCTGGACCACGAGCAGGAGCTTGATCATCGGTTTCTCTCTGACTCTGGGCTGAGCGCCCGATGGATCGAGTTGCCTCTCCTTTCATTTGCTTGCTCCTCTCTATCTTTTCCATCTGGCAATCTATCCTAATTACAGGCCTCCCTTGAAGTTGACATGCAGGTTAACCATCTCTCCCACTTCTGACTGAAAGCTTAGACACTTAATTAACTTATTAATTCCTCGGTAATCACAAGAGAGTGTGCGGTTGGATCCTTGTGTGTGATGAAACCAGACCTTGACTGAAAGAAATCAGGAAAAAAAAAAATTAAGGCAACCTTCTGTATTCAACTTTGGTGTTTCTTTTATGTTTGGATGAGTTCATGTCATTGCTTCACATTTTTTTTAATTACCTCTGGAAAATTTACAAACAATGATACATAATAGTGGTGACGAGTTGTTGCTTTTAACTGAACTTTAGGTGTGTTTTGAAAACAATGACAACACAGTTAATAAACGTGCACAAAAAAGTTACAATGCCGATTCAATCCACTCATCCACAATCCACCAACATATTTTACAATGCAACATCAAAGCATTTGTTGGAAAAACCTTAATACAAACAAAATAACAACAGCAAGTCAGACTTTCTACATCAAACAGGCAACTCTGACCTCCCCTCAGTGATCAATTACTGTGTTGTGACAGAATAAAGAGAAATAACGCTCGTTATTGTTTGACTTGATATAAAATACTTTCTCTTCTGAGCACAAACTCTGCTTGTACCCCACAGTCATGTAGGCGTCGTGTGTGTTCCTTTAAAGCTTCTTGAGTCAAGAACAAAGACGGAAATACACTTAACCCTTTAACACCCTGTGCAACTTCACTCAGCCTGATTGAACCACCTTTTTATTCCATGATGTGGTTTTAAACCCTCCAAAAAATAATCCAAGAAAAAAAGATTACTGTGATTAATAGCTGTGAAAATTAGGCATACAGAAATCCAGGGAAAGTTAAAGGGTTAAGTAGACACGAATGATGAAATATAGAGGAAAGGCATGATGAACAGAGGAGAAGGTTGAAAGATGCAGATAATAAAGGGAATGAGGAAATTAAAAGGAAGGAAAAGCCAAAAGAGGAGGAAACTAACTGATGAGAAAGAAGAGGAGCAGGATTCTAAAGATGAATTGTAATACTTTCAAGTATTTTCACACAGTTGAGGAGTTAGAAAGTACAAGAAAACATGTTCAAAGAGAGAGAGGGGGAGGGGGGGACGTATTTCCTGTCGTGGGGCTTCAGCCTAGTAAGCTGAGAGTGGAAACCCAGTACAAAATGTGCTGTGGTTGATCCAGCAGCTCTGTCATCAACTCTCTCCCTCTGACAGACTCTCTAAGCCTGGCTGACTAATTCACATAAGTTTGAAAACACTTTGAAATGTGACTGGGATTGTGCTGAGTGTATGTAGAGTGTCAGATCAACATGTTTTTAAGCTGCGAGGAGCCGTCCTCTGCTCTCTCCGAGAACATCCTCGGCGCTCAGATTAGCTGGATTCCCTCCACATGAGGAAATTGCCTGGGCTCCACTTCTAATCAGAAGCACTTCCCTGCAGCACTGTAACTAACGTGGCTTCTCCCAGGATAAATGTCCAAGCTCAAAGTGGAGAAATTTCTCAGTTTGTTGCAGTATATGACTCGTTGGAGTCCCTGGGAGGATGGCGACGGCGCGAAATCCGTCGTCCTGACATCACTGTGAGCGCTTTCTGCTCCAGAACTTTGCATCCCAGCACCTCTATACCGAGCCATGGAGCAGCACCACGGTGGGACAAATGCAAGTCTAACCTGACACCTGTGTACTCGGGGGTCCACGAGGAGGCAGGAGGTGATGCCTCACTGCCTCTGCACCCCACTGCGCCGACTTCTTTATTTCCCACTTGGAGACACTCGCTCAGCATTGCGCTTCACTGCAACATGATGCCATGTTTGCGCCATATTGTGCATTTCCGGTCAGTTTTTCTCTAAGAGAACTAAAAGAGGACATCTTATTGAACATCGTATTGGAAGTAAATTCAAAGACTGCTGCAGTACAACTCTGTGATGCCAACAACACAACTGATTTTAATTAGAAAATGAGGCCGGAAGAGTCTGAATGGTCACACACACACACACACACACACACACACACACACACACACACACACACACACACACACACACACACACAC
>JAUESE010000048.1:4676431-4694187 GCA_032274725.1 Malacoctenus triangulatus | reverse complement strand
CACACACACACACACACAGACATGCTGTCTAACTACACACACACACACACACACACACACACACACACACACATCCTGTCTTGATAAGAAAAAAAGGATTGAAAACGTGCAGCAGTTATCCTGTGCTATCCTGTGCTAAAGTCCAACCTGAACAACAGCATAATAAGCGGTCAGTCAGCGTAATAAACTGTCATGACATGATTCAGCATTTTGGAGCAACAATCGACTAAAAGTTCCCATAAAAGTTGGCACTCATGACCTGAACCTGACTTCAATCATCACTGCCAAGCTTTTAAAATTAACTGCATCACACCCTGAGCTTTTAGTACTGATTTAAGAGTCATCCCACTTCAAACAGGCTGGGCGTATAGCAATATAGGAAATCCCATGAGGCCTGGTCAAAACTTCAAAGCACAATTCCAGTGAGATAGTGATCAATAGGTGGATTTTAAATGGGCAACTGCAGGATAACGATACTGATGCTACAAACAGTGCTGAAGTTCAACTGAGATAGCACACTGTCTTTGGTGCTTTGCTCACTCTGTTGACTTATTTTTGTCTCCAGGCTTTTGGGTGTGGTTCTTAGTAATGACGTGTTCTGAACTAAGAACACGAAATACTTACAAGAGGAGTCCCTGGCTTCAAAACACACATTTACACAAAAGGGGGGGTGCAGCAGGTTCAATGTTAACCCCATTTTGAGTATGACAAGCGAAGCATGTTGACATGCAGCTGGTGTCACCTTGAAGACACCTCTGTTTAAAGTTTCCTGGTTTGTGGCCAACTTTACATGTAAACTCGTTAAAAATTTATTCAGGCAACCAGAGACGTGTCATAGTCTGGTATTAACAGCGACAACACGTTTACCAGGACTGAAGTTATTTTGAATACTACAGCCAAGATGTCCTCAATTTGCACTTCAGCTCATAATCCCTCCTGACAAACAGTCACATGCAAAGCACAGCCCTGTGCACTACTGACCAGCAGCATTTTCAGACATTTGTAATTCACTTCAGCCAGCCTCTTCCAGGCAATTAACCCTATCTACAGCACCAAGCCACTATCAGCACTACCAGACGCTGTCGTCAAACAATAGCGCAGGCCGAGTTAAAAGTCCTCATTGTTTCTGCCACTACTGGCCTCATTACCTACACTTATGTCTAATGGGATTACTGTCTGAATAATTACAGGGAAATGTATTGTTAGAGTTTTCATAAGTGCTCTCCCCTCTTTATAGCATTGTTATGATACTGTCAAGGGTAAATTGGCCTGAGACAGACACACAGTTAGAGCCCAAGGTTATTGTGTGACAACATGATTTCTGATTTATGCTGTACAAGATATTCACTAAGTTTGTTGAGGAGACAAAACCTCTGTCGAGATTTAATTTATAAGGACTTCTCAGAAACCAAAAAGGGTTGCTGACAGCTCTCATGTTATTTACCTGCTCAAATGTGGCAAGAGCACTTTTACTTAACTCACTAATCCCTTTTTTTCCCTTTTATCTCTCACGCTATTCCACCAGAACACTGTACAAAGCAGCTTGTTTCGTTGCAACTTCCTAGATTCCTGTATGAAAATATGAACTGTGACAACAAAGGGAATGACCCAATCTTTCATTGTACAAATGAAAGAAAAGTAATCTGGAGGCATGAATAATTCACCTGCTGCATCCTCACACTAGGCTTGTGAAAGAGGCCAATTAAGACACTACCTCAACTCTCTGGTAAAAGACTGGCAGGACCTTTAAGTTCCATAAAGCTATATGATGGTACATTTAATCTCACGACATTTTAAAGAACTATCTCTTGGTCTGCCCTGGAAAAGATGTCTTCCGAGCAGTGCGTTCTGTTTCCCAACTGTCAGAGTGATGAAGCACTGATGCTGGAGCTTCAGCACCGAGTCCACGCCCTAGATTGTTTCAAAATGGATAAAAAAAACTATGAGCTAAACGATTCAGTCAACCTGGCTAAGAGCATCTGCAAAACAAAGTACATCGCCATCATAATTACCCACCCCACCCGGAGAGATTGCCCAGCGCCCGGCCAACTGCCGGTTCTGATTGGTCGAACAGCTGGTAACCAGGAGAGAAAACACAGGGGGATTACCCAGGAGGCCTGTGCCGCTGCAGCCTATGGGCACCGCAAGTGCTGTGCTTCTCAAAGCAGATGCACCAGCAGCGGGTACTGGCTCCTGGCTTCCAACACTTGTGTCTCTCACAATCTGCACTGGTATTTTGGCACTATGGCTGGCACTCTGAACTGGGCAGGGCCACATCACGCCTCAGGGGTAAAGACAGTGTGCTTGCTCTTTGCAAAAGGCCTGAAGTCAGCGTCAGCAAGACCAATCAAGAAGTCACACTGACTATAAATTCCTACACAAATTGGACAGTCATGCTGTCTTCTGACTTCACCACCTAAAATGGTAATCTGAATGAAAAAAAGTGGTTGACATCTTCAAAAAGAAATAACACCTTCTCCTGAATTTTCATTGTCTTGTAAACTTGTTTAAAGCTCTGTTGCCATAAGTGAGCATATCACAATGTTACCAAAGTCCATGTAAAGACAGATGTTTTGTTGCTGAGGAAAACTAATGTTTAACCATGTTTTCTTGCTCACAAATAACATACCACCAGCTTCTCCTTCTGTAGCATGTACAGGCCTGAGACTTCAACCACACTGTTATGATTCATAATGACTACAGTCATAGAAAACACAAAAACGCCAACCAATTTCCTGTACGTGCAATTCCCCAATCTCTTTGTGGAGAGATGCTGATGGGGCATGCAGTGGCATGAGGTTGTCTAAACAGAACCTTCAAAAGTGATTTACCAGACAATAAGATCATTTATGCATAATGAGCAGAACAGTCCAAGATCATTAAAGTTTGGATAGTAAAAGCATCATTGCCCTGTTTTTGTTGTGAAAATTCACCTAATATAGTTCATACATGTGAAATGCTGCAGAGGTCCTTGACAATGGCTGAAAGGGCCAAGTCACACACACTACAGAAACAACCTGAGAAAACAGAAACAACCTTCCTTTGAATGGCAATATGTCCACTCACTGCTAACTAATATAAAAACACTTCCAGTTGGAAATCTGTAATTTGTCTCAAATGGTGACCAGCTATCCGAGAGGTTGTTATATAGCCCGCAGGCCCAATCATGGTAACAACTAAGTGTCTGCAGTGGCGGCAGTTCCGGACCTTGCTGCCGTTAAGTTATACTGTTCGCACGTATTAATTAAGCTACAGTATTAAAACTAGCCACAGCTAGCCAAGGCCAGCTAATCTGTCAACTACCAGCTGGCCTAGCCTGCTAGCCAACAGTCCTTTAGCCACCATCAAATCAAAGCTGGCTTACGCTATTTTTTGCTGACGCAAACCACTCATATTATAGTAGCCTATCAATTACACATGCACGACTACTTTATTATTAATATTGAGGTAATAACTGGGTGAATATCTGGCAGAGGGGGCAAGCCGGAGCTGGCGACATTTTAACCCGTGCCAGCCGATGTGTTTGGTGGCTTTGTTGAATGACAGCTCGCTAGCCATGACAGGGCAACTGCAAGCAGTGACATTTAAAGGCAACAGCAATTAGACAGGTCTCCGAGTGTGTGAATTGCCGAAAAACCGAAAGGCTGCTTGGTTGTTTGAGGTCAATAGTGTGATGGCGCCAGCAGTTGGGCGCAGCTGAGGGCCGGCGGGACAACGCCACAGTGCACAGGTCAGCGCTGCTAACGTTAGCTAAGAAGCTAAAGGTGCTAACTACCGTAGCTAGTAGACAATCAAAAATGGCGTACTGCTGACTGTGCCCGAAGGCCCTGTCAAACAGGTAAACCACAGTCTGTCAGTGCAGGGATACTCACCGCGATAACAACCGTGTCTTCTCCCTGAAATTTGGGAATGTATCTGTCGCCTCTGGTCACCTCCGAACTGTTCAGGGGCCTGAAACGGCACATCACTTTGATGGTGCACTCCGCCGGGTCGGCCATCTTCCACGGTTTACGAATGGAAATTCACCGATCAAAATTAAAGTATATCCTGGATCCCAGGGGCGGCCGCAGGGGGCTAAAAGAGAGGCCGTGCCCCTCTGTCCCAATCTGAGGTGCTGGAAAGGGCGATGGTCTGTCGGGAATTCAACAAAAATCCTTGTTTTTCCTCTCAATTACTTCCCCCTCCTGTTAGGAAGCCATGATACCGGTGGATCAGCGGCTGGCCACCTCACCCCTCCTGCTGCTGTGGATGTGGATCACAATGACGTCACCCGGCGCTCCCCTCGTCCTAGTGTTGTTGTAATGAAATGGTCAGCAGACACCCACAACGCCAAGCAGCATTTAAAAAAGTATCTCGAAAAATACTTTTTAATCATCCATGGTGTATATTTGCAGTGGGGGAGTACTGAAACTCAAGCTTTACAAGTCGTTTTTCCCGGAACTGTTTCTTGTTTTTGTACTTTTTACTTTACAATATCAATTTGACACTTAAAGTAACTGATGCAGATTTTTTTTAAATCAGATTTTACCAATAAATGGCCGATCTGTTTGCTTTGAATAAATAAAAGTAGCTCTATTCTTCAAAACTATGTGGGACATTTGAGAATAACAGAAATAATCAAAATTGTCCTCAAAAAACTCATTTGTGGGGCAAAAATAATTTGGATTTTTTTTTTAAAACACAAGGTTTATAAAACATTCTGCAAACTGTCTGCTGCATGTTTGTAAAATGGCACACTTACACAAAAAGTTGCATTTGAACTACAACACGTGGACTGATTGGAATGGAGATTACATATTCCCAACATTCTAATTAAATTGAGTTCCATCACTGTGAATTATGTGTGAATTGAACACAATAATAGGACTAGGACAACTATGTATCTGAGCCGCAGCCAGATCAAATAATTATGTCCACAAAATTTCTTAATACAAGTGAAGAAAGCATCAGTGAAACTCCAGAGAAACTGACAGAATCTTTTACACTTCGCAGTATGTGAGACACGTTTATCTAATGTGCTCCAAGCGTGATAAAGGAAACACTGGTGCTATTGTTGCACCCGAAAGAGGATATAACTGCAGCCTGTGACTCAGCTGTCTTCACTGACTGTACGCTGTGGAAACTGCAGCTGTGAGACCTCCTCCTAAATAAAAATGCATCATGTCTGACCTCACTCAACAGATGCCATAATGGAGCCAATGCCAAGGCAAACCACTTGAGGCTGAGCACATTTCCAGGCCACACCCCGAGACACTGAGGGATATCCTTTTTCATGGTAGCACACAGCTAATCCAAATACCAGTTCTACTGGCCCACTTGTGTGTTCACAGAGGGAGCGAGAGGGCGTGGTGCTGCTGTGAGAGCGAGCAGGGGAGTCCGCTCATTGTTTCAAACGTCTCCGAAGAGCATTTTAAATCATATTCCTCTTCCAGGGGAGTAATGAGGTGAAGCGCTGTGTAGTAACACGATCACTTCTTTTATTTCCCTTTGAAAACCACCTTTTATTCAGGTGTTTAGTTATGATGTAGCATACATATTTATTTGCCCACCCCTCCCCAGCCGTGTACCAGAGGGCTCAGCACTCAGTTAAGCCTATTAGTTGACAGCTGTGCCTTGGATATTACAGTCTTGTAGCATGTAGATTTATTGTCATTGTTAATACATTAGGCTGTGAGCATTAATGGATTCACGGAGGAACAAAAACAAGCAAACAACCATTTTATCTCTGTGCCATTTATTCTTTTTTCATAGCACATTTTAAGCGGAAAAAATGCATCATTTAGTGTGTGAAATATTATTTCTGCAAAAGCATTAGCGCATTGTTAACAACAACCCCTCAGGGAGGATTTTTTTCTCATAGGAAGTCGAGGACAAGAACAAGAACAGAGATTAACTGCAGTAAAACAAGATTTTGGTTTGAATGGGTGGAAATTGTCAAAACATCTCACCATTTCATTCAGTTTGGCTCAATTTGAAAGTGAACTGAACAATCTGGAAGCCAACAGCTGTTTGTTAGGGGCGCCATTGACTGAAACAAGCACTCATCAGTAGAAAAGTGGTTGCAAAAAAGAAGCCAATGGGCACATTGCTGAGCCAGGACAGAGAAAGCAAGAGACTGCAACACTTTTACACTGCCCAAAAAAACAAATCAGACTATCCAAGGGGAAAAAAAACACCCTGGTCCCTAGATCAAACACCTCTGGCGTGAAAGCACTCCAAGTTGAAAATATGGATTGATGGGACTGCACGGGGAAAGCAGACCGTGCAAAAAAAAAAGAAAGACTCACAGAGGCACAAGGAGAACATACAAACTCAACTTATAAGTGTTGCCCGAAACTTCAAAGAGTGGCCTTCCTCCTGTGAAGTGAGCGTGCAAACCACTGCACAACTTCGCCGCTGCAAAGGCCTTGAAATATAGTTGTCCTATACCTGTCATGGTATAGGCACCGTCTCATCCGTGACCTGAGGATGGAGCAGGTACAGGAGTTAGATTGATGTGAGCGAACTCACTGGGACTCGCAATGACACCGTCCTCTGCTGTCACGGTGCAGCTGTGCACAGCTGGACACAAGTGTTTGACTGTGGGCACCTTCACAAAGGTCAGAGTCCACAGTGAGAAATTCATTCACCTGTCGTACCTGTAAAAACTTAAGTGATCAATCCGACCACCCGCTAAGTGGAGCTCTGCAAGCAAAAAGCAAAAAATAAAACAAAAACCACCACAGGAGTTTTTTAGTTTAAAGTGCAGCATGCTCATTGTAATAATTCCATGTTACTTTCTCACTCATTTGTCTGCCCTTAATTGACTGGCAAATGACAATTCAACTTGACCTGCGATGTCACATTAACTACAAATTTCAGTCAATCAGTGAAGACACAAATAGGCCACTCGGGATGAGGCTGCCTAAAGCTGACAATCGATCTAATGTCTACTGACTGCATATTTTTCTTTTTCTGGGGCTCGTGTCGGCTGTTCACCACAGTAGATACTTGGATGGATGTTTTATAGCCTCAATGTATGTCAAGTTCGAAGCTAGAGACTGACGACTGATGACAGAAATAAACCTTTCAATGGACAGTTCAAGTGTCAGATGAAAAGTCAAATAGTAGAATAAATATATTAGTAAATCTCATCTATTAGCTAGTCTAGTAATTCTAAATCTATTTTTGTTCAATCACGCTTCAGAAAAAAAAACCTTAAAAAAAGAAAATTTTATTTGACATTTATTGAGATACACATATTCACAGCTGGAGATATAAAGAGTTAAACATACACAGTTTGTTGTCCTGAACTAAACACGACCATAAGTTGAGTTTTTTTTCTAGCGTGCTCTGCATCTCATTGAGCGTCAGTGTGATGTGTTTCAGCGGAGTGACAGATATTCATGACATTTCAGGGATTCTGCAGCAGTGCCTGTTGTTCGGTGTCGATAAAAGTCACTGTTATTTCTTTTGGAAAAATCCCATAATAGAAGCTTGTTTGGCTCCTTTATTGGCGTTGGCCAACGCTTTCTTCTGACTTTTCTTCTGGTCCTCTTTGCTGCTCATTGGTGGTTTTGCTTTGATGGGTTCTCGTGAAGCTTGTTTGGTCGGTTTGAAATCGTCTTCTGACTCAGAGTACGACTCACTCACGTAGCCTTTCTCAGTCACTGTGGACAAAACAGACACAGTGGTTACACAAAAAGGCAAAACCTGTGAATTCGTCAACAAACATAGTTCAAAGCACAAAAATGGCTGGTTAATAAGCACAATTGTCAGTCTCGTCAAATCCATTCATGGTTGCAACCTATTTAGGTAAATGGATCTGAAGAAGAAACTACAGCACAAATGATATTCAGCAGTTTATCAATAGAATTACATCAAATAAAAACCCTTTAAGATTTCCTCTCTGTTGGACACAACTAAGTCATGATGCTGAGCAATTGGTTTTTGCGTTCATTCACTTTAAACTTGTCTGCTGGTTTTGTTCTTACCGATGCATCCTTCATCGTCAACAAACGTCTGTGCCTTTAAGACTTGTCTCCTCTTCCTTATTCTAATCTCTGGGTTTCTCTGCTGGAAAAATACAAACATACATTTTCATGTTACATGTGCAACTGAAAAAATCTTCTTTGAGTAATAATTGAAACTTAACTAGGTGTCATTTCCAACACTTACATGTGAGTGTGTAACAGACACTGGTTCCTTTTTAGGAATTGGTGAAGGTGGTTTAATTTTTATCTGTGGTGGAGAATCTGGAATAACTGAACAGGTGGAAAAGAAGGAGAGAATTTAAATTGAGCAGGAATTAGGAGGCATTACATCCCCACAGAGTCAAACATCCTCAATGAGCTCAACAAACTGACATCAAGAAGAAAATCTCAATGACAAAGGCAAAGGTTCGACCTCAAGCTTATTCAGGAATCACTTTTCACTCACAGCCAAAAATGTGTAGTAAGCCTTAATTGTGACTTCATTTCCACTTTGACAGCTTTATTCAAGGTTTTAAAACTGAAAAAATTATATCTATTTGGGGTGACTGATGAAGAAAAAGCCAACCATCTTCATCACTGCTGTCTGGCTCTGGTTTCTTGATCCTTCGCCTCTTTTTCTTTTCCATTTTCTCGTCTTCACTGTCCGAGTCCACAATCCGCTTTGTTTTACTACAAAAAGAACAACAAAACCCATCTGAAACAGCAGTTGAAAGCCTTTATCTTTGCCATCTCTAAGTGATGACAGCCCCAAATATTTTAGAACAAGATCCTGGACAAGATTCCCTTCATCTCATTTGCCACAAATGTCCCAAATGAATAGAAACAAACCTGGACTCTTTCTTAATTTCTTTCTGCGGCTCTACCATCGCAGCTTCTTGTTTTATCTCAGGACTTTTCTGCCGCTGCTCAATACGACTGGATGAAGGCGGTGCAGGCTGTTTCTCCTCCTCTTGCTGCTTCGTGGTTTTATCTAATTTCTCTGGAAAAGTAGAAAAGTACAACATGAAGGAATTTTTTTCCAAGTTAAAAAAAAGAGTATTATCGGAGGGGGGTACATCATTCACTTAATCTACCAGAGGACAAACCTTTAATCAGGTTTTTCACCTTCTGACATTGTTCATAGCAGTTTTACACAATGAGCATATTGGAAAAAATAGCCCTGTAAGATATTTTTTGTACTTTCTGTGTTTCACTCACTGGCTGATTGACTTCCAAAGAAGTTCATCATCGGGTTGGCTTTCGTAGCTGGTTTGCTTTTTGGGGCCTCAGCCTGAAAAATGAAGCATCTCTTACACACTCCGTCTCTGCTTCTCTGAAGGGAAGTTATCAATATTAGAAGGACGGGATGTCGTACCACCGGTGCCTCTTCTTTAGGTTCAGACTTGATCTCACTGGTGCTCTCCTGATTCTTGGGTTTATTCGCAAACATTCCCATGATGCCTTTCTGTGGCTTGGTAGATTTTTTCGACGCGGTGCCGGCGTCTCCGTTCATGGATGACTTCTTTGTCTCGGGCTCTGGTGTTGTGGAACGCTGCGCTTCCCTCACCTGCTGCAGCTCCATAGAGGACATGGGCACCGCACTGCTGCAGCGGATCGCACTGTATCTACAAAAAAGTGGAAGAAATCATCAAGTCAGACCACCCGGGGCACACTTTAGTGATACAATTTTTTTGAACATAAAACCTATAAGTGTAAACATTCATTGGATCCACATACTTGCAGCAGTTTGTGAGGTTGTCTTTCACAGCATCGTAGTCAACACTGTAGAGAGGAGCGCTGTCTTTCAGTAGAGCCTTCTGGACACTGTAGATGTGGACACTGACAACCAGGCTCATTTTAGCTTTGAAATCTGCAAGAAAAAAAACACACTGATATCACACAAATAGCTCCTCTACCAGTAGTGTGCTAAATCAGCTAAAAAAATGATGAATAAACCTCCAACTCACAGAGACAAGTCTTAAAAAGACAAGTCTAAACCCCTAAAATGTTCGTGATAAAAGGGTGACAGAGCGAAGATCTCAGTGCAGCACAAGGTGAACATTCAGTTAATGACAGGAGGATATTTCATTTACACACCTTCTAGTTGTTCCTCTCTGACCACTGACACCTGGTGACACTGGAAAGCAAATGCAAAGTCACAGACATATCAAACCTGCAGCTCTGATCACTAAAAAAGCTGAAATGATGTTTAGAAAAAGTCCCGTTTCCCACCTTTTGCCCGTTGTTCACAAACTGCCCCGATACAAGATAGGTGGCATGCAGCGGAGCAGAACTCTCATTTCTTTTGTGATCCAAGTAGTGATAGAGCATCCTGACAACACAAGTCACACACTCTGAAGGACATGAGCAAACTCATCGACTGTTCATGCATCAAAAAACAGCATGGAAGGTGACAGCTTTCTGCGGATTATGACTGGCAGCTTCAGATTGTTGTGGTTCGAGCGAAGACAAGAAACACATTCTCAGCCTCAAATGGTTGTTAAGGAAACAGAGTTGCATCTGTATGAAGTTTTTATAGAGCTGCTGAGAGTTAAAGACAAAGTTGAGAAGCGTCAGGATTTACTCTTAAACACAGCAGAGTTTTCTTGACCCAAACTTGATCAATAAAACATCTGACGGACTGCATGATGACCAAATTCCAGGACAGTCTCTGTCTGCAATGATTGAATGACCACCTGATAAAAGAGGAACACTCACTGCTTTGCTGTGTTGATGTGGACACCAAGAGTGAGACTGAGCCATTTGCAGGTCACCTAGCAAAAAACACACAGGAACATGTGGGATTACGTTCAGATGGCATATAAATCACATCCCATAGTTGAATCAGAGATGCTCCATGAAGGGGAAACTGGCAGCTGTCGCAGCATATTCAGCTAAATAAAAATACTAAGTGTTTCACAAATAAAATAACTTTTAGCTAAAGTAGCACCAAGCCGAATTCAACAAAGAACCCCAATCAATTCTTCAGGCCAATAATTAAACTTAACCGCTCACAAATAATTTCGTAAAAAGCAAGTCTTTTTCGAACGACTTGTTTTCTTCAACGTAGTTCAACAGCTAATCGCATCGAGGCATGTGTGATGATTTAACCTGCTGATAGCTTCGCGCTAAAGACCTAAATACAAAAACATAAAGCAGATGAAATGAGCACTTACTATCTTATTGTGATCGTTGATATATTCGTCAATATTATCCAAATAAAGCTCGTCCATTGTGTCTGATTTCCTCTGGAAACGAGCGTCTCCGTAACCTGATTTACCCGCGCGGGAAGACAGTTTATTTACTTCCTGTTTGAGGTCACGTGTCTACAAGTTCTTCCTGAGTGAGTTTAACGCTGCCCCCTGCAGGCCAACCAGGCACACAGCTGGTAGTGAAAAGGGAACCCCTCTGTGAACGGTTAAGCGATGCTTTATTTTTATTGTTCCTTTTTCAACAACTTTTAACTACTTTTTGGGATAAAATCTTACTGTTCACTCCAGTTTTCACCTGCGTATGTTCCCGTGTAGATACTCTATAAGAAATTGAATGTAAAATTTACTCCATTGATTTCCCCCCCATTTTTGTACTTCCTTCAGTGTTGCTTTCGTTGGTTGATTTAAACATGAAACTGCACTTCTGTAAATGTTGCTATTCAAGTGATTTTTGCTCAAAAATTCATTTAATGTCCTTTATATAGATTAAACACAGCTGACTCATCAGTTCCAAAGATCACAGTGGCTCACTGCAGTCATCAAAAAGCATTTACCAACATGAAAAACAATAATACTAACATATCTCTGGAAATGGAGCATATAATAATGTAGCCAGTGCACTTGTAATAGTGTGTGTCAGTGTGTCGCCCTCGTCATACAATCGTGAGCTGCAGCAAATGAAATGACCTTTTCAACCCCTATCACAGCACCAAATAACACCTGCCCTTTGATTGCTCTGTGCTGGAGTTCATACCTTCCACCTGGGGGGCCTCGGTGCCATTTCAGGCCACGGCAATAATGCAGCTTCTGTCACCTCAAAGCAGAATAATAATGTAAAGAAATATGCTGTCATGTCGATTGTCGGCATCGATGGCACAGCAATGGGATCGATTTCTCATTGCCGGCACGCATAGAAAGAAACTCAAAGGTGAAGGCCTCAACGCATAAATAATGTAAATCAATACGCAGGTTCGGCGTGTGCAGAAATAATACGACTGCTTTTATTTCACAGGGAAAACTACTCAAGAAGCGCTCTCCAAGAGAACCCTGCAGTTTTTAAAGCATTGCTTGAAGGTCCCTGCAGCCCCTCCACAAATAAACATCATTCCTAATAAGTCAACAGAGACTTATCGATTTCAAGTTTGTTGGCCTGGGCTCGGAAACCCTTTAACCCTTTTTAACCCTGACAGGGTAAAGGTGGTAAAAGAACACCACTGAAGCATCCACAGGAGGCCATTGATGACTGTCATTTGTCAATGAAAGATGACAATTTCAAAAAATTACACAGGTTTGATGTGAAATGTAAACGTTGACAGATGCCTTCAAAATAAAAGCATTGAGACAAACTCCGTCAGAATGTTTCGGGGCTCATTACAGAGGTTGTCCAAAAAAAAACCCCAAATGAATAAACAAACCAGTAGAAAAGACTGAAGCTGTGTTTGTAACCAAGGTCGAGGCTCCGTATTGTTAATATTTGAGTATTTGTGGTGTTTGTAGTCCAACCAACAACATTCTCAACAACATTGTTAATAATGTGTAGCTCCTCCCGATGTGACACATGCTCTGATTATCTCAGGTGAGCTCCTGATTTGATGCAATATTTAGAGAAAAGCCGCCCTGAATCTGGTGCACACTGTGCTGCAGTGAAGCCGGCCAGCCTGCCTGACAACTTCTAATAGAAATGTCAAACAGGAGGGCAGCGACGTGGAGCCGAACAGGGAAAAATATTCCCATAATGATGCAGAAATCCAAGATTCTTTGTCTTAACTGGAGAATGCAAAAGAAAAACCGACTATTTTGTAGGAACCAAAGTTGATTCAGGAGAAAAAAATTATTTTTGTCTTTCTTCTTGTCATTTGATTGCCTCCCATCTTAAGCTGGTCTCTCCATTTAAATAGTTATTAACACAAACTGGCTTTGACAGTGTGGTGAATCAAGGAAGAATCGTGATTGCATGTTTCTGGTGAAACAGCAAAATCAAAAAGTGTGTTTGTTTTCAACATTTTGATGACATTTGTATGTCTAGTAGTTCCAAAACTAGCACTTTGGGGTCGGGGTTAAACAAAGGTTAAATGCTCATTAGTACTTGATTATATGGGAAGGTTTCTGCCTCATTTGGGAGATTTGATTTACTCCAAGCAAATTGAGTGAACTGATATCAAACCGCAGCCCTGCTAATGTCACACCAGAGTGCCACTCGAGTGCCCCGGTGCCTCCTCTGGTTAGCTCAAGTGCCTCTCTGGTGTGAACTAATGGGTCAAAAAGTAAACCTTCGCTGTAATCCGACACAGCGGGGGAAAGAGAGGCTGCCTCTCTCTTGGCGCTGCCTGACAGGACGGCACGCATCACTGTGGCTTTGGAAACTGAGACACTGGATTTAGGACTTCTTTTTTCTTAAATTGCTCATTTTGCTGAGGATTTTACAATATCTCTCCTGAACAAAACTGTGTGCTTTGGTTGATCTGTGAGTTTATTCAGCATTCTTAGTCCACACAAACCTCTGCTGCTTTTTTGTGGTATTCGCGTTCAAATATACTTGCATTGCAGTTCCCTTTACGGCTCCATCAGCGCTGAGCTATGACATGGATGTTGGATGGAGATGGAGATCAGAAGACCAAATGATCAATAGCTTATTCAGCTTTTCAGTCTTTTTCTTTTTTTAAAACTCTACCTGCTTTTCCAACCTGTCAGGCATCATTATTTTTGTAAAACAGGGAATGAAACGTTCCCTCTGATAACCACATGTAATCGTTTTTGCTCACTAAAATCTGCGAAGTGCTCCGCAGGATCGGACAGTGGCCGTGCGCTCAAACAAGCGGACATGGGAAATGTTTGGCTTTTTTTGCACAAGTGTTTGAAGAGCTTTTAAACCCGTTCGCTTGGATTTGACCCACCAGATCTAAAAGCTGACGCTCTGCTGTGAGATGAGCGGTTTCTTTTTCCAAAGCAGACAAACATCCAATAATTTTTTTTTGAGAAATCTGATTAAAAAATCTAATTGAAGAAAAAGAAAGTCTATTATCTCGACTCTCAGAAAAGGAGACATGAGGTTGATGAGGTCATGATGACATCTATTATAGGTTAAACTTTGATGAAATGTTGTCATATCTTGGTTCTAAAAACCATTTGATAGCACGTGGCGGAGCGAAAGGGACTGATTCTGCTCTGAAATATGCAAATAATATGACATTTGACTTGCTGCTGCTGTTTTTGAGCCCCCTGATAACACAATTGGACGGCTCTCATGCCTCAGATCCACAGAAAGGATAACCGATCCTGGGAAAGAAAAAAAACCTAATGAATGTATGTGATATCTCACACGCTTCTCATGATGCTCGTGTTAAGAGGCGTTTTTTCTCAGGGCTTGAGGATTCCCCTCAACGCACAACCCTGATTAGTTTTATAATTTAAAATGTCCAAACGCTGATAGCACAGAGGGGAAGTTATCTGTTTGAATCCTTCGCTGCCAACTTTCTCAAATGTTTGACAGCAGTCACACCATGGCTGCCCTCAGGGAAGCAGACGTGTGAAATTACATGGAGAGATCGGACCGATCGGTGCAGAAACACAGCGAGGAGATGAGGCGCTGTGCAGCCTCCTGCAGGTGTCGGCTTCACAGGCCTCAGCTCTTTTTTCATGACAGGATCCTCACATCTCTATGCCTCAGACACCAGATGAACATATATATTTTAATCAAAAAACACCAACTGGGAGAATTGTTGTCATTACAAATGGCTCAGATGTGAGTTGTAATTGTGTTCCTAGCAGGGGTGACAGTCTGTAACGAAGGGAGAAGAGTAATTTATCATCAAAGCATATTTCCATATATCCTCCGAGCTTCCAGCATGCTGTTAGCAGCAACAGGATACTGAATAACAGCTCTGGCAAAGAGGAAACTTCAGTGCATGTCAACTCCTCTGTGTGTACGTTGCTTTGGATAGACAACACGCACAAACACAAATGCTTTCACAAGCTGAAGCTTTTTCTGAGCCAACACCAGTTGAAAGGCAGCTTGACTGGCTGTCGGAATTAGCAGTGGGGGACCGAACCTAACAGGGATGTCCTTGTACTGTAGGACGAAGCTTGAGGACCTGTGGGGAGGGAACATCCACTGATGTGAGGACAGTCCTGATCTCTTGTTTCACTCGCCGCAGACCCGATGTTTTCATCCGCGGCCTCGTTTGCCTGTTCAGCAACACAACCGTAAACGGTCTTTTACTTTTAAGGTGCGTTTCACCGCTTCAGCAGTCACACTCTGCTTACATGATCTGTCACGTTCACCCATTTGCTTACACAAGCAATCACGCACCAGTGCGGATTGCCATGAAAGGTGTTGAATACAGTGTCCTGACAAAGAACACTTCAATTCACAAGCGGGGTGAGCCGGGGAATCGAACTGCGAACCTTCGGATTGGAGAACCAACTGCTTTTGGAGTTGAGCCCAGTGACAGACTTTTGTTACCTTTTTGTAGCAGTAACTCACCATCATTTCATCTGAGCCTTTATGTGTTTTATGTGCAACATGGTGACATAGGAGATGAGAAACGTGATTTATCGACAGTTGTCGCGTCGGGCGTGGACGCCGAAATCACGGATCCCTCGTCGTCGTCGGGACACGGAGAGCTGAGAGCTGTGGGTAACCTCACTCAGGGGCTTCCTTCAACTCAGTCAAAGTCATTGCTGCATAGATAAAGCATTAATGCACTTATAAATCAAAACAAAACATGCTGAGAAGCAAAGGCGAAGGAGACTTCACCTGATGAATAATCAAACTAATTGATGATGAATATTGGATTGCAGCTGAACTTGTCGTGGCGTGAGGTCAGTAATCATTAAAAGCGGCGAGTATGATCACTCCCAGCCAATTTGAGCCAGTGACCTTGCCGGCATCAGTGTCATTTTCCAGCCCTCCCAGTGGCCTCCTCTGTGAATCATAATGAACCAAGTGTTAAGTCGGTGACTCTGTGTACTCGGGGTTCATGTGATGAGCAGATTTTTCGCGCTCACATTGAAATTACACGGTGGCTGTCGCCGTCGCTGTCGCTCCTCCACTGAGAGGCTGTCGTGGCGGCGCCCCAGGCCCGGTGTCAGGCTCTGTCAACGGGGACGATCATTAGCTGCCTCCCTGAGGAGCTGTTCTCCTCTCAGCATCCGCGCCTCTTCACCCTCAGCCCTTTGTGGTGCCGGCCGATAAGGCCAAGCTAATATCTGCTCAGTCTGGTGGCTGCATCGGAAATGATAAACAGAGGCTGAGCTGCCGTCCACCTCATCAGAACAATGGAAACTGGATTCCAGCCCCGGGGCCATTGTTGCTGGAACCACAGAGGATGGTGTACGTACAGCAGAAAATCCTGGCCAGGTGCTTTAAACAAAACATGAGCCTGTGAGTGGGTGACAGATTGACTTCGCAGGTACAATAGCTCTGCCATAAACAAAATGTCACACTATCAACCTCTGCAACCAGCCGTGTCGAGACGGTTGAAATGTCCTTGAGAAAGATAACGAATGATTGTCGGATTGCACAGCACCTCATAAGTACATTATGACACTAACTCCTTGTTACTTACATAAAATAAGTAAATCAATTAAATATATATCTCAATATATCTTCTGAAGTGCTTGTAAGTATGAAATGTTTTTAGTTATTTACACTTTAGTGCTGAATTTATTGTATTTTAGTAAACAACCATTTTTGCAGGGTAAGGTGTGCTATGTGTTATTCATGTCTTTATTTCAATCAGTACATGTGTGTCTTTTTTGATCAGCATTGTGTATTTTTTAACTGACATGCCTTTAAAGTAGCAATATTTTCTGCCTTTATTGACAGAAAACAGGAGACCTGAATAAAGTTTGAAGCCAGCATCGCTGCCCGCAGCCAGAAAATACCTCTCATGTGAAGGGAAGTTTTATTCAGTGATCTATGAGTCAGTGACTGATACTCCAGCACGGCTCCTCTGACAGTACTCTATTTGGCAGCCTCTGATGTCCATTAAATCTCTGTCTAAGTGTCTGTCAACGGTTTTATCGTCCATCCAGATGCCACACTTTTGTGAAGCAACTTTCCCCGGGAAATGTCTGGAATTTAATATTATTCCACAACTCACAGATATACGGCACCACGAATATACTCCAGGATTCTGCACTTAAATCTGCCAAAACAAAACTGATTAGATTTCCACATTTGTGAGAGATGACTGGTTTTTCTACTAATTAGTTTGTAGCTACAGAGGCTCATCACTGCTAGGTTTGTCCTTCCTGTCATTACCTCTCGTGCCTCCAACCATGAAGGTTCGGTCTCCAGCTTCACTGAGTCACATAAAGTCATTATTAGCGTCGGCTCTACGGATGCTAATGATTTTCTTGGCACGAAGTTGACTGTCGGAGCGCTTGCTTGTTTGTAATGAAATGCTGCCACATTTGCTTGAATGCCGTAACAGAGTTAAGTGCAAAACATCCGCACATATAATCACATATAATCGAAACAATGGGCGAGAACGCTGCACGCATCTGAGGGCTGCGCGTGCACACACACACACACACACACACACACACACACACACACACACACACACACACACACACACACACACAC
>JAUESE010000048.1:4615494-4626651 GCA_032274725.1 Malacoctenus triangulatus | reverse complement strand
TATTTCAGGTCAGAAGGCACGTTGCAAACATACACTGCTGAAGTGAACTGGATTGTTGCCTAATGAGCCCAATTTCAAAGTTTGCTACGAAGACAAACGAGAAGAACTTTCTGCTGTCAGTATTTATTTCTAGATGTATCAACAGATGGCAAAGAGCATCTGAAAACTTAACTGTAGTTAGAATTATTAAGTCGTTAGTAGGGATCACTGAAACTGGTGGATTGAAGGTGATTGTTCGTAGGTTTCTGGTCCAGAACAGGAGAGCGATCTGAGACAGCATCAGACTGGCTAGAACTGTTGAATCTCATTCCTCCAGCTGCATCCATGCTGTGATGTTCCCACATCACTGTTTATATAAACCATAAAACACCCCATTATCATTATAAAAACATCACTTTGATACCCGAAGACAGATACACATGGGTGCACAGGCGTATGGGTGATGTGTACAAATGAACCTTCCATTTATTCATTTATGTTTTGTTTGACTAAAAAAAGAAAATATGCAAATGGAAGCTTTAAAGTGAAACAGCGATTTTCAGTATTGTAATTTTGTTATTGATATTTTGGGCTCCGCTGCACACATGATGGCATTTAAATATCTGTTCCCCCTCAAGGGAAGAGTCCCGCTCTCTTTGTTTTCCAGAGTTTTGTATCTTTTGGTCTCATATTGACAAAGACTGATAGCAACATGGGACAAACAAAGCAGCAAATAAACATTTGAAGTTTCTGAACATGTCGTGTCAAACTCATGAAGCATGACGTCTATTTCACTGACATGACAATGTTATTTCTGAGACTGAAACACTTTGGATCACAACTGAATGTTGCTGAATGAATCACTTTAGCATGCAGATAACACACAGTGTTGTAGTGATTAATGCTTTCGCCTCATGGGTGGTCCCGGGTTTACACTCAGTTGGACTCTGCCTCAGTTTTCTGCTGCTCCTCCCTCCCAAAGTCCAGAAACATGAGCTCAAGTGATGACGAAGTTTTCCTGAGCAGTGAATGTGGGTGTCTGTGTTTGCTTAGTGATGAACAGAAGTGCTGTCAGTAGTGGGGGCTGCCTTCACCGGTGAGAGCTGGGATCAGCTCGAGCCCCCCAGCGTAATCCGAGTCAGGATTACGTCGTTTGCTTTTTTTCATCTCCAGATTTTGCTGCTGACTTGCTGGCTGTTGACTTGTTTATTTGTGATTGCTCCCAACTGGGAAATGGGACTTTTCCCAATAACTTTCTGACTTTGTGGCTACCTGTCTGACATGAACCCACCAACCGTGGGCCGTCTCTAACAGTGTTTGTGTAGAAGCCTGCGTTGCATGTTCACAGTCGTGACGTCGATGTTTCAACTGCTTTCCAAGTGTTTTCGTGTGAGTGCAGGCGTTCGTGTTTGCACGTCTGTTTCATAAACTAGTTCACGTTCCTCTTCCAAATGTAGGTTCAGATTAATTAGGTTGGCCCTGGGTGTTTGAGTAAAAGTGAGGTTAAAGTTTATGTAAGCACATTAATATGAAGCTATATCTGCCTGAAGTGAAAGGGACACATCTGGCCTGCTGCTAAACTCGCTAATGTCTCTCTGTGCTCTCTCAGCTTCCTCAGGCTCAGGCTGTAAATTACAAAGTATTCCTGTTCTATCTGGGTGCTTAAACGGTCGCAGTCGAACGCGGTCAGAAAACAAAGGCTGGCATGTACATCAAAGCTCCTCTGTGTATATTTATACAGCCCGATGAGCACACGATTGAAACAAAGAATACCGGCTTGTTTGGAATGAAACTAAAATGATGAGAGTAATCTTAAATAACTTTAGTTAAGGGTTAAATATTGATCTAAATATATAATGTCCTTCAACAAAATAGGGAAATGAGAAGAAACCAGCAGTTTGATAGAAAGTATTGAAAATGACATCATACAGGTAGTGTCTTGGTGCATAATTTACATACAATGAATTAAAACTTGTGTGTGAAAGCTCTGTAAATTCTGAATTTGTGCAAAGAATGAAAAAGAAGCCATAGGATTGGGAGAAATCTTTGATGTTGTAACTTGTTTCCAGTTTGGCCTCGTTAAATTAGGGCTAAAAATCAATGTGAGATCACATGAGACACCATGAAGAAACATTTAGCATCAATCAGCGCCAGGAAGATAAAAAGGTGGAGGACAAACAGGTGTAATAACAGATGACTAACTTGTTAGAGTATTTTAAGAAGCAAATGACTCGTCTGATGAATGACACAGGATGAGACAGGAAAACAAATGAAGGAAAAGAGTGATGGACTGCGTAGAGAGACAACAGCCTCCTCTGAAGTGATTTCATTCGGTGAATCAAAGACAAGAAAGGTGCTGCCTGGGAGGACGAGGTGTCTGCTGGACGCCGGAGGAGAACGGAGGCCGCGGCGGGCTCACTCCAATAAGTTGTCCTTCAGACCTTTAGTCCTGCGAGACCCCCGCCTATTGTTCATCAATTACCTGATACTGTCCATGACTTCTCTCCGCACACCATTTGTCCCAGAGCTCTGCCTCTGCCGGGGGCAAGGTCCACCCGACGCTGTTTATCAGCGAGAACTGAAGGAGGTGAGAACGTATCCTGAAGGATCGCCATGTTTGCTTTGTTCCTCCATCACTGTGATTGTTTCAGTACCTGAAGAGGCTGAAGAACAGCGTACACATCTCAGGAAGTTATGAGAGATCAGTTACTGAAAACTAATGGTTGATGACATTGAGCTGTCAGTTATTTTTCCTATAGTCGTGGTAAGAGTAATCACTTTCCTCAGTCACTCTTAATGACATGAACATAGCTGTTAATTGTTGATGCTGTGACAGTGAGCTGAGCTGTCAGCACCGTGCTATGGAAGATGGTGGGAGGAAAATGCTCTAAAATCTGAGTTAGTTTTCGAAAAATCCGTGAAAGTTGGAACTGAATGTGTGGAGACAAGTCAAAAACATCAACAATCAATCAACATCATCTCCCATTGTGTGTAGCTTCCGCTTTTACACAAACTTCTGTTTTGTTTGCAACAATGAATGGAGCCACGCTCTGCAGTTTGCATTCATGACTGCAGCTTCAGACCCTCGTCGTCTTCAGCTCGTTGAGGCTGCGGGCAAAGTTGAGCCCGAAATGGGGTCAAGTTACGATCAATAGCCGCGCCATCATTTATTCATATAATACCACCTTCTGTAGCCGACGCTGCTTTGGCAGGAATGAAACAGTTTTCGTCTCGTCGGTCGTTAATCACAGTCCTCGTCCTCCACACGTGGACGATTGATGGACGTCGACAGGAACGTTCTCCGTCTCGCTCTTCCTTTCACCTTCTCGCTCTCATCAGTCTTCCTCCGGGGCTTTTTTTTTTCTTTTCCTTTTTATCTCCCCTCTGAGCAAATTCGGAGCCACTGGAGTGTGTGCTATAATCATAGCCTAATGACAGATAATCTCAAGAACACTAAAGGACTTTAATCCCAGCCTAATGACAGATAATACCACCGCACTTCTAGTGTGTGTGTGTGTGTGTGTGTGTGTGTGTGTGTGTGTGTGTGTGTGTGTTGTGTGTGTGTCCGCTGATTTGCATTCGCTCCGGCGTGTTTAAATTGTGGTGATTCACTAGTTTGTCGGAGCCACTTTGTGGCCTGTGGAAGTGAAGTTGAGAACCTAAAGCTGTCATTAGTATTCAGTTGACTTTCTGCCTGCGGAGGGGAAGAAAGGTGTCCTGCCCTCTCTCAAAGTCAGGTGCTGAGTCGGAAAGCTATCTGAGAGTCAAATGTTTTGTCAGGTGAAATGGGACCACATGAAGAATGAGCCCGCTCCCCGATCGTCCCGTGGCGGCGCCGAAACGAGGCAAACGTCACCGCCGCCCGTCAGGGCTTCCTCCTCTGAATCCTAACGCTGACGTGTTTTTTTAACTGATTGCATCGAATCAAATGAATATTCACGAGTTGGAAGGTGAATAGCAAATTGACAAGAATCATTACAAAACCAGTGAAGACTTGTCAAAAAGGAGTGTGTTGTTTAGGAAAAGGAGACTCGAAGGAGATATCAGAACTTCTTGATTAAATCCTGAACCTCAGTAAGCACCTTGCGTCTGTTTCAGGATTAATGTCACTAAAGATAAATAAAGAATACAAAGGATGTGTTTTTTTCACCTTGGTATCAGGGCAAGTCTTTGGAAGGTGGGTCGTATGAAAATGTCATCGGTTTCACTATTTCCTCCCAACACGCCTGGGCGGTCTCGTCTCACGTAGGAAGCCATGCCTGACGCGTTTTCGCTGCTGCACGGTGCCTCGATGCCGTCAGGATTTTGTCCACCACACGTCTTTTCATTGCGCTGTCTTTAACAGCAATGTGACAATGGTGAATTTCAAGAAAATTCCCCCCCAAATCATGTTCAGTATGAATTATAAAAAGGAAAGTTTCTAGCCTGGTAAAAAAAAACCCAAAGTGAGCGCCAGCGCTGTGGGCCCTTCAGCGAGGCCCTTAACCCCTGACTGCTCCATCCAGCAGTGCAATTTGAGTCATTTATGATTCATTGGAGGGCAGCGTCGCAGACACACAGCGAGGGGAGGAAGAGAAAGTGGCTGCGGATGAATCCTCTTCATACGTCTTCTTTAGTGTCATTTATGGAAATGTGTGCAGGCTCTGGTGAGCCGTGAATAGGATATGATGGAGCCACGCTTACAAAGCAAACGGGGAAGCCCCCCTTTTCATAATTTTTTTGGGTCTTACTGTAGTTACGATAAGTGAGGAGACGATGAAGACCGCAGCTCGGTGCCTTCATATCAGAAAGTACTGAAATCGTGTGTTTGTTGGAGGCTGCGAACAGAAGTGTCGCTCCCAAAAACAATGAAACCGTTCATCATCTGTGGCTGTCGTCTGACAAAGCTCACTGTCACTTCAAACACCAGATCTGTGATCATGCTCCGTCGCTCTGATGCTGAAGGACGATCAGAAGAGGCTCATCTTCCTCTTTTTGTGATTTTCACGCTTTGAGGAAGAAAAAAGCTGAAGAAATTAGACTCCATTAAAAAGCGGTCAAGCATTTTCTCATATTTTTGAAATAGTTCCGGAAAATTAGAAAGTCTGCGAAGAGAGGTTTCATTTTTTTTTTTTTATTGTTCAATTACACGGCACATGCTCTCGAGTTTTACCTCTTTTTCTACAACTAAATGGAAGATGTGTGTTCTGTTGATCAGAGCAATCTAATCTTGTTTGGCACAATGAGGAAATATTGAACAGTGTCTTTCGCTGTTTCCTCTGTAGCTTATTTTGTAGTTTTCTGATTGTTCCGAATTTGTTTCATGTCAAAAAACAACTTCCTGTTTTTGACAGCCGGCTCTGTGTTATCAGTTCGTCTCTGGTTGCCAGTTTGGAGTTTTTATGAGGCGATTCACTCGGGAGTTGTCGGTCTGAAGTTGAACTTGCTTTCTATTACAGTCTTGTGGTTTTTCTCCACTCTTTGTTTCCATCTCTGCAGTAGGAATTGAAGTAGGGAGGCACGTGAGCTCGCTTCTTCCTGTTTCTCCGCCCATCATAGCGGCGTGATGCATCAGCTGTGGCAGATGGGATTGATTTGGCTGTAGTTTAGTGTATTGTTTGCTCCTCTTTTGTTTCACAGACTGCTCATATCTTACCTCTTTACTCCCCCACTCTCCATGTGCATGCTGTGTTGTTTTTCTTACATTATTTGATAGTTATGCTGTAAATCTATCTTTCTGTGCTCTTGCTCTCACGGCAAGGGGCTAATGACAATGGAAAAAGGATGAAATGGCATTTTTCTCACAAAATCTTTACAGTTAAACTCATATTCGTCTGTATAGCAAGACATAGTTTTTTTGATTCATCTGTCAGTCAAAGAAAAATTCGACTCATCCTTTGAGTCGTACTTGCTCCGTGGCTGTTGAATTACCACTTGTTCAATTAATATCACTCCTCATAAAACTCTGCCTGCTCCTGGGGACCTGGTGATAAAACTTTCATGTAAATACTCCCAAATAAACAGAGTGAGCCAGAACAGGGAGACATCCTCTGTGACAGCAGCGCCGCTGCCTTCGCTTCAGCCCGGCGAAAAAAACAAAAACCCACGAAAAGCTCCGACATCAAGCGCCGGCGAGAGACAGGCGGTGTCACCGAGCTCCGCAGAATTTTAATGTCACATTTTCACGTTATAATGAGAAGAAGTCACCTTGAAAATCAGAGAGGTGGCCCCGTAATATGCTGCCTCTGACCTGCGCATTATTCCGACATTTTTTTTTGCAAAGCTAATTAGCCAATCTGCGTCCGCCGCATCACAGCGTCTCCGTAGCTCCGTACCTCGCCGTCCCGGCTCTAATGTGCCCTCGTTACAAAAATAGATGCTGATCGCAGCTAAACGCTGTCACCGGCGTGTATTTTTTATGAAGTCAGGACTGCGTGACCACAGCTCCTGCGGCCTGCTGCTCGGATATTCTGCTGCGACTGCTGATGAGAAGAAGCAGGCCCGGTCAGTTTGCATTAGAGACGAGGACGGGCCCCAGTCAGTGGCCATTAAAGGCAGGAGCGCGGGGCTGAATTTCAACACAACAAGACAGCGCCGGATCAGAGCTGAGCACTCTGAGGTGAAACAGGAGGTAAACGACTTAAGAGTCAGGAAGTCGGGTGAAAGAGAGGGAAATATAAAGTAAAGTGAGGGTAAACTTTAGGGGTCAGCCTCTGCAGGCTGTCGGCCGCTCGTATTCCCTACGTGGGTCTCACAATTGCAGTGACATTTTCCACTGCTTTTCCCATTTTATCCCTCACTGCTTCAACTCTGTGTGTGTGTGTGTGTGTGTGTGTGTACGGGCCACCATTTGCTTCCCTGAACACACCGGCCTGCCGCATCTCTGAGATGTGTCGAGGAGGCGGATAAGGATGACGGGGATGACGGGGAGGACAGCAGGTCTGAAAGGAATCCAGCAAGGTGGATTTGGGCAGAAACAAGGGAGACGGAGCAAAGGGGGGGGGGGGGAGCTGGGAATTGATAAATGCAAAAGGAGTCCGGGGAGCAGGAGGGGGTCAAGAGAGGTGAGGGGAAGAACAAGGAGGTGAGGGAGAAGAGTATTCCTGGGCTGAGTGGAGAGCGTTTCTCCTGAGAATTAAACAGTTTCCTCTTGTCTTTTTCTCTGCAGTGACATTCTCAACTGCCTCTATAATTTCACCCCCCGCTGGCTTTAAGCAGCCTGCGTGACTGTATGTGTGTTTTCATGTTCTGCTCTCAGTTTTGCAGATCCTTTGCAAAAGTTTTTTTTTTTTCTTCTTCAAAGCTGCTCTGGTTCAAACACTGACGGCTGACTGGAAAAGTGACACGAGTCATATGTAGAGTGAGAAGAAAGGCGAGGGATTCCTCTTGCTCAATCACAACACGGGATTTAAAGTAAATACCTTGCGGCACTTTATTGTTGACAAAAAAAAAAAAACGTGGCGAGCTTCGCTTCCGTCTTCTGTACAGTAGGAGATCGCTCGGGGTGTCTCCTTTCGACGCCTCTTGAGGTTGTCGTCAGCTCGGCGTTCCACGCTCGTCTGCATAAAAGGCTGTTTTAAGTCAAGGTTACAGTCGATCCCTTTCCTCGCGTTGCCTTAATGTGCTCGTCACGATGTATTTCCGAGCTGTCAGGCGATTCTTTTGAAGCCGCCCCCTTCAAGTGCTTCCAGGCTGACACATTACCTTAAATGTGAACTCAACTAAAGTCTCCCGTCGTCTCCTATCAATATAGTCAAACAGACAGAATGATTGAAAATGATATTGATATTTGAAAGGACTGTGTGAGTTGGTGGAACGGTGGAGTAGTGGTTTGCACCCCTGCCTCACATTGAGAGGACACCGGTTTGAGGATTTGAGTGATTTGCAAGTTTTCTCCTTTTGTGTGTCTTTTTATTTTACCAGGCTTCATGTGTTTCCTTATCAGAGAGGTTTGGTGACTGTGAGCGACGGAGTGTTTGTGTTGATTGTGTGCTGGACTAGTGACACGTCCAGACTGGTCCCGAGGCGGTGTAAAGCAAAGGAGACAGACGGACCTGGAAGTGTTGAACAGTCGAAAGTTAAGCTTTATATCACATTCACCCTTCATGAACAAACCAGCTAAAAAAATGTATTGTAAATATTTCATGTGAAGGTAATAAAAAGCCAGCTGCATGTGGAAGCAGCTATAAATCTGACATTATTCACCTATGGTGCATTAACGTACAGTGGAAAAGTAGCAGCACCATGTTGTTATACATTTACATATACTGTGATGCTGCACAGTTTTGAATTATCTTCAACCTCATTCGGTGTAATTTCTAAACAAAACTCAGACTCATAAACATTAGCTTGTCCGTTTGTTTATGCGACCAAGTTTCTTCCAATCAGATCTGTTTTTAATCCGTAGTTTTCCTACAAAATGTAGTTATTTTCGACCGTACAAATCAGAGATCAGGGAAAGCTGTGAAAAAGGTCAAGTTTTTGGTAGTTACAGGTAGACTTTAGGACGGTCAGAGTGGTCTTTACATGTCTGAGGGGCTTCAGGGATCAGAGTGTAGCTGCAGGAGGTTCTGAGTCACTGTCCAGTCACATCACAACCGTGTGATAAGTTTTATCCTGCCACAGCAAGCAACAGAAAAAAATTGAGTTTCTGTGAAGCGCATTATCAACACAAAGATAAAACACTTCGACCTCCAGCCAAAGATTAAATTTGAGGCAGGGCGAGAACAAATGTGTGTAATACTGGTCTGGAGCGATGCCACCCGTACTCCTCTGCTCCCAAACCACCGCCATCACCTCGCCATCAGCTCGCCATCAGCTCGCCATCAGCTCACCATCAGCTCCAGCGTTTCTCTGAAGAGGAACTGGAGTGCAGCTTTTGTAGGACGAGTTTAGTTTATCAGTTTTTTTGTTTTATCTCTCCTGTAAAGGTCGCATGCCTGTGTTTTTGTTGTTGTTGTTTTTTTACTCGTGTGAGCTGACAGGATTCCTGTTTATCTCCTCCGGATGTTCAGCTTGTCAAAAATGTAAAAGGCAGCCATGATAGCTCCGGACTGAAGCCTCTGCGCCACCAGCCTGCTCTGAGAGGGATGTGACCAACAAGCTATGACAGGAGATATTTCCCTCCATGTCCTACATTTCTGAGCGATCCTGTAATTGGAGTCTGTCAGCAATTTTATCTCCAGAAGCCAACCCCAATTACGGCGTCCTGCGAGGGCTCAGGCTGCAAGTTCTGCATCGACACTTATCTTCTCGACTTGTGGGCGAGTGCCCGACTGGCCTTTTTGCTTCAGCCTTCAGGAAATCGGAAAGAAGATAGAGAGCATGAAATTAACTGTCTTTGACAATCTTCACAAGAGAATTTTTCTCTGTTAACTTGGAGCTTAGCAGGTGCATGCTGTGCCTGTGAACCCTGTTGTGCTTTTTTTAAGCATTAACACAAACACAAAGGGGATGAAAGACAAAGAGAAGTCCTCACTTAACTGTGACTCCTTCGCGCTTCGTAGTAAAAGTCTGGGAACTTCTCAGAATGGACGCAGTTGTAATTTTCTTTTACCAAATTAAGATTCTCCGTCTGCTTTCACGGAGGGTAGGAAGCTCTGGTGGGTGTTAGCTTGGCAGACTTGGCTGAACGAGTGGGAGGATGGTTGGCTGTGAACAAAAGGGAGGAAAGGCAACTCCAGGTAACTCCACTGGTGTCGTTTTCACCCGTCACGCTTTAGTATCCGGCATCACACGAATGAGCCCGTATTTGGCGATCAACGGTGTTTTGTTTGGGCAGCGTGTGTTTGCTGCCACATCAATGAACGGTGTTGTTGTGTCGGCGTCGTTACTGAAGGGTCCCTGCGATGGACGGACCACCTGTCCGGGGTTGTACCGACCACCTGTAACCCGGGTGTGGCTTCCTAGAGGAAACAAAAACTGCTGATACAGGAACAAGAACAGGCAAAATCTGCACAGAAAGGCTCAACTTGAGTGCAAAACCAGAACCTTCTTGGTGCGAACAAGTTAGTAAAAAACATTCATGAAGAGATTTGTGGGAATAGACGTACTCTGCACATTT
The DNA here is from genome assembly GCA_032274725.1 of Malacoctenus triangulatus. NCBI lineage: Eukaryota > Metazoa > Chordata > Actinopteri > Blenniiformes > Labrisomidae > Malacoctenus > Malacoctenus triangulatus. The sequence goes on along the minus strand of JAUESE010000048.1, from coordinate 4,616,630 downwards.
ACTCTAGTCCACCACCATCTCTACCCATCTACGATTGGATCATGCTGGGAGAAAAAGGCCCTAAAATGTTTCTCCAGCATCATGAAGTGGCACGAAACTGCAGTTTCTCTCACTACTTTGCGACTCCCTACTGTCCCATTCAATTTAATGTCTGACTTTTAGCATAGATTGATTCTCCTAAAGCGTCTGAGTGATGTGAGTGTGTGTTTGTGCTTTGGTGACAGGGACAAATTACCTTTTCTTCGACACAGATATGTTGACGTTTTCAATTAAGAGGCAAATATATTCAAATCATTTACTTACTGCAGCTTGCGGATTAGCAGATATTTTATTATACACATCTCCCCCTGGAGCCATTAGTGCGAGTGATGTAGCCTGCAGCATTCCCTCCGAATCTGCATAATTGCGTCATTATGATTCGCAGCGGCTGTTTTTTGGGGTTTCAGCAGCGTCTGATCAGAATCCCGGTCAAAGTCTCGTTCCTCGGAAAAACTCGTTTCGACTCTCCGTCGGCATTAACGCGCATTAAACCTGGCAGTTTAAAGATGAAGAGATTTTAAATGTTGCCTCGTTGCCGTTCTGATCACTTCATTTGCCTAATGTCTGCATCCCACACAGTCGCCGCCGCTCGGCGTGACGAGGCTCAGGCGCTGTGTCGACTGCACCCGGCTTTTTCGAAAGGCAGAGGTAGATTAGTGTAATGCAGAAGGGTATATGCATTAGGATGCTGTTTGTGTGGGCCGCTCCCTGTGCATATGCAATAATGTGCATTTATGAAGCATTTCATGCTGACGCATCTTCTAGCATCAAAGAAGAAAAGCAGTTATTAAAGTTTCTCTCTCCAGAGGACTTTTTTCTTTCCGAAAGGTTTCCTCTTATCAAGCGGAAGCTTTTATTGCAAAGTGGAACCGTCATTGTTGAGCTGATTCACGATGTGAGCACCAGTTCAAACACTCAATCTGAAAGTATGAATTGATGGAGGACAAGTTTATTTAAACACTTTGCTCACATTTTATCTAATCAGTGGATGCACACAACCTCAATGTAATTTAGTTACAGAGCAGTATATATTTGAGTGCTGACAGAGAAATGGGAAAGTTCCTACTTCTAAGTAGGGAAAATTTCTTGTGGATGCT
>JAUESE010000048.1:4597493-4608642 GCA_032274725.1 Malacoctenus triangulatus | reverse complement strand
AGACGACTGCAATTCACCTGCTTTTCACACTGAGAGCCCCCCCAACCACCACCACCACCACCACCATCTGCAGTAACAAGTGTCTGTCAGGACAAAGCCTAAGGGGACGAAGACTATCAGGAGATTAGAAGGACAAAGAAACTGAAGCTTTCTGATGCTGAACTATTTAAATGCCATTTCAAGCGCACGGCTGAAATAAACAGCTGAACCTTCAAACTGTTTGCTAAGTTGTTTCAGAAGTGACCATCACTTTCTTTTAATAGCAGGTATTCAACAATCAAGGGCAGAATTTCAATGACAGACTACAAACTACAAACCTTCAAAAGGATTCTAACAACTTTTGTTGCTTTCAAACGAGTGCTGCTTTTGAATATACGCTGAATAATAAGTGTAAATGTCGAAAGGCAAACTCGCCCTTATAAGTGTTGATGTCTCGTCTGTCGCTGACAGACAGGATGACTGGAAGCCGCCAGGAGAAAGCTCGGCCATGTGGCTCCAGGTGGAGTTGGATTCACTTCCTCGCCGCCAACAGATCCAGGTTTATTTGGCAGGAGAAGATGTGAGGGAAGTTTGCCGCCGTCACAGCCCACAAAATCCCCCCAAATTCCTCCGAGGAAAATTGACCTCATCTCGCAAGACGGGCGCTTTGCCATTCCAGCCTTGCGTCAGTCCTCTACCCCCCCCCCCCCTCCCCCTTCACCTGGACGAAGGTAATTTTGGGGTCGGAGCCCATCTTAGCCCACAGCAGCCAGAAGGCAGCGTGCAGAGCGAACACTGGGCCAGACCGGAGAGAGACCGACAATCACCCACACACATTCACACCTACGGGCAGTTCCGCGTCTCCAACCAAACAAACAGTTGTGTTATTGGATTGCGGGACGGAGCCTGAGTCCCTGGTACAATCCCACTCAGGCCCCGAGAGGACAAAAACTCACTTCTGAAAGACGCCATTGACCACCGGGATCGAACCAGGAATCTTCTTGCTGCGAGGCAAAAATGATTGCTGCGTATCACTCAATCTACTTTCACCTTGAGAAATGACACTTGGATATCAGAGACACCAAACACTTTCCTGTGGTCCGTTTTTTATCTCTGAGATCGGGGCCTCACTCTGGTGTCGTACCTCACAGTTTGGGGATTTTGGATCGAATGGAGTTGGGACCAAGTAATGGTTATTCTAAAGTATGTGGCCTATTTTTGCTCAGTCATCTCCTTGTTTGTTTATTTCATTTTCTGAAGATTTTACGGCTTTATGACAAGAATGGTTCTGAAGAAGTCAAAATAAAAAAACATATTTTCAGAAAAATGCAACATTATGTAAAATCTAAAGCAGAAATTGTGCTTCTTCTGAAGGCTCCTGCTTCCGTTTGTCGGTCAGAGTTTGTGTGTCCTCTAGTGTTTGGCTTCACTTCAATGTGGGTAATCAATTTTTTTTTTTTTAAAGCCAATTTGTGAGGGATCTACAGGACAGCATGTAAACAGTGTAAAGTCATCGTCTCATTTAAAAGGAGCGGTCGTCCTTGTTAACAAGTAAAATCATCACAACGTGATGGATATCGAGGCGCGGATGAAGACCCCGTGTTGTGGAGATGAAGCACGCTGATGTTGACAGAGCAATCGAAGCTAAAGCCTCGTTGTCAGAGTTGCGGGCCCCGATCGGACGCCGGCGTGAATCACAGTAATTGGCTCTTGTCTCGGCGGTGGAGAACAACATCCATTAACGGAGCGGCTTCAGATAAAGGCAGCATCAGATTAGCTGGGGAGGAAAACTATGAATATTTATGGGGCCGCGGTGCATGAATCTGTATGTACTTGTGAGATACAGTTACTGTTTATAGACCCATTACTTAAAACAAACGTTTTATCCTTCACGTCTTTACATTCTGGAGTACATCGAGTATTATTCCTTGTACACAGATACATTTTCCTAAACACTAGATCGTTTTTATCTCTTTTTTTCCCTCTAAATACCATATTTCCTCCTTTAAACACTTAATTCTGACAGAATAAGACAGAGCGTGCATGCAAAAGAGAAACTAATAGCACAGTTAATTAATGCTCATTATGTATATCGTGGGCTTTATTGCAGGGAACCGACCGTAAATGAGCGCGTGGAAACACAGAGAGTGTTTCCTCTGACAGCACTAATTCATCTCCATCACTCCGGCCCCCTGAAACGACTCAGGAACTCATTCATCCCTGCAGCACGACACGATTAAAACATTCATTTATCCATCCGGGCAGAATAACACCATTCACTCATCCAACTGTACGTTATTACGACGTTCATCCATCTAACGTGGGGCCGTTACAGCTGGCAGAAAAGCCCCCCCCCCCTGTTGTTTCCACCTGGGGAACATGAAACCTGCTCCACAACGATCCGACTCGCGTGAACTCGGCGCCGCTCGGTTGTTGGCGTTTTTGCTCCAGGAAGGACTTCGGTTCCCCCCCCCGCGCGTTATCTGATGTCGGTGAGAAAACATCACGTCGCCGGCGAGGCCTGGCGGTCATGTCGAAAGCAGCAGCGCTCCTTTGACTTTGAAGAGGGTGATAATTTAGAGATACAAGCCACTTGTGCCGTTTCAAGCAATTTATCTGCCTGTTTCACTTTGGCTAAGAAAGTGAGAATAATCCATCTCCTGCTGAGTCGGATATTGCGATAGTGTCAGCGTGACTCCCTCTGTTGAACTCTCTCGTCGGAGCCACACAACCGTGGCTTCATTTCTGCTCCGTACAGAGATGCAAAGTCTGCAAAGATTCGTGCACTTAGAAGCTGAACAGCTCTGTCAAAGGGCTGCTTTCATTTAACTGACATTAAAGGTACGACCAGTGAAAAGCTCCACGACTGTTCCTGTCAGTGGAATTCACGCCAGCTCAAAAAATACGACACGTTTTTTTTTTGTGAATGCTGAAACCTTGTGAGCTTTGCCCTGATCTGTTTTTTTTCTCAACTCGTAAAATATTTGGAAACATCAAATGGAAAGGCCAGAGTGAATATGAATGCAAATCATCTTTCATGAAGGCTGCCTAACGAGCATGTTAAACTCTGGACCTCGGGCCGTTACTCCCCGGATCACTCATTGTTTTTATGTCCTTTTCGTTTCCACTGCGATTATTTTTTAAATTCCAACTACTTTACGATGTTCAGATGTCAAAATGTCAAAGAAGTGTTTGAATAAACGATTCACCCGTGAAGTGAACGAGCTCCATGAGTCTGTACAACAAAGTTATGCAACTTATCTTGTAATTATTGCTGTGAAATCTGTTTTTGAGGAAAGAGGAAAACTGCCAATGTGTTTTTTTTTGGTCCGGTTGTTTCCTCACTGAATCTCTGCTTTACTCAGATCTTCGGGCTCAGCTCCTCCGCCTTGTGTCGGAGGCTTTCAGGCTGCGGAGGGGGGCTTGTAAGGGATTAGCAATTTGGGTAACATAACAACTCTGCGGCTGAGTCACAGGTTGAGCTCAGGGCAACGCTCTCTTTGATACTGGAGGGTCTGAACTACAAGAAATTAGACGACTGAGATGCAACTGAAACTGCAGCTGACGCAAAAAGGAAGAGGTGTTAGTCGTGGTTTACTTTCCTGGAAGGCCTCACCAGGTCGTAAAACTAGTGTAGAAGTAGAGTTTGAAAGATGTTGAAAGACGATATTTGACGGACACTTAGTGAGAGTTTTACTGGACCCGACAGCAATATGAAGCTGTGACAACCTGTGACGAATTCCTGTCCCAGTTTGAGCACATGACAGGTCAGAGTAGCTCAGCATCACCAAGCAGAGTGACAGCGTGAAGCCTCCGTTCGAGGCTGCGTGGTCGCCGAACGTGGGTCTGAATGTGAACGAGCAGTGACTGCGAGGCTCTGACCTTCTACATGTGTTTCCTGCTTTGTTTTTTGCTCCGCAGACGCGTGCGACAACCCGCTGGTGTCCAACCTCCCGCCGGCGTCCTTCAGGAGCTCGTCGGAGCTGTCCAGCAGCCACGCGCCGGGCTTCGCCAAGCTCAACAGGAGAGACGGTGAGGAGCAGCAGCTGCTGGCGCTGCAACGCCGCCGCGCCGATGGATCAGGCGGTCCTGCGGCAGATGCCGGTTTAACTGTTTCGTTTTTGCATAACCGGCGATCACTCGAGTGTGTGCACATGTTAAAGTGCACCTGCTGGCGAGGAAACCTGGAGACTTATGGAGGTTAATAATGGATGACGTGAATTCTTTCTTGCTTCGGTTTTGATGCGTCCTTTAAGAAAAATAACAGTTTTCATTACAGACTTGTTCTGTCGCACTTTTGTCAAGATGAGGAGGTTACGGCGTGCAGCTCACTGAAAACCTGGTCTTGATTCATTTCAGCCGCTTTCTACTGGAAAACAAGCAACTTGTTAACTCGTGCACGACTCTGACTGTCGCACGTGAAAAGATTTCGAGTGTGATGTTACAAAAACAAACAGTCCCTGAAGTATTGACATGTTGCTGTGGTGTGTTAGCAGAGCTTTTAGCACTGAGGGTCAGTCAGGTCGTTGGACGCCTGAAGGTGGAGCTCACATGTTATTTTTTAAACTGCTAGTTCTACTTTGCACGTGCATGTTTTAGTCATGCAAAATGTAAAGACATGGAAGTGAGTGACGGTGAGAGAAGGCAGCAACAAAGCAGCTGAAACGAACGGTGATTCAGAGAGCACAGACTTTAAATGTGAGCTATTGTTTGACTCTGAGGGCTGCAAATTGTCACCGTCACTGTGGAGAAAGCAGGTTTCACTGCTGTTAAAGGGAACAGTTCCCGAGACGGAGACGGCAGCCGCACAACCTGTTGTATCGAGCTCCAGAAAACTGTATTGAATCCAAATGAGTTCATCATTTCTAATTATCATTCAGCTCGTCGCTCTTAAAAAGTTGCGGCATGTTTCTAAACCATCATTTTGTATTGGAAATTTTTCCAACTCTGTTGCCTGAAATAACGTGACTCATAGCAAAAAAAGCAACAGGCTCACTCTGACTGACAATTCATTGGTGGAGAGTTTGGAGGGACATTCTGAATCACAATCATTTCTGAGAGACACAACAAAGCAAAAGCTCAAATAACCAGGAGCTGCCTTGTCTTTGCTCTCTATAGGTGCATTTTTATTGAGGGCTTATGCCGGTGGAATAAATGTGCGCAGCGTTTTGTTCATCCACCGCGATAACCCAGGAGGAAATCTTCTCCTGGACGGTGATGTGAGGCTCCAACAAAATGAAGATTGTGTATTTTCTGGCTCAGTTTTTCTTTTCTTTTTCTTTTTTTTTGTGGAGTTTTCCACAGGGAGCGGACTTCACTGCTTTATCCCTACATCAAAGCCTCAGACTCAGCTGAGAGGGTGGGATGGCTTTAATCTGGATCTGAATGGTTTCCACCACCTGGGAAACTGAAGGAATCCGAGCACGTTGAAAATTTGGCCGCAGACGAATCCTGCTGCTGAACGCTGCCAGTCGGCTTTCTCTCTGTTTTCCACACGTGAGACCCCGGGAACCTGAAAATAAGCTGGATGCAAGACGTTTAACACGTCAGCCCTGTAAAACACATGAATACAAAATGTGTATCCCTCTTTATTCGGGATTGATCCCATGAGGAAAAACACGAGGATAAAGATTTAAAAAGGATAATTCCACCTTGTGAAACATTAAGTATTAATCTTTCGCCGTTTGTGGCCAAAACTTGAAATAAATTCGTGTCACTGCTGCTTTGAATTCAACACTAGGAGCCCGAGTTCATGCTCCGCCACTCTGGTAAGAATGTTTTTTTGATCCGTGTCCATAAATCTGAAACCCAGGTTGGAAATCGGGCTTATCAGGCGGACAGAAGCAGCTCGTTACGGGCGGGAGTGTAATGAAAGGTCGTTGTAGTGCAGATAGCATCATAAATCGGCCTCAGCTGTCATTTCTGATGGATTCTCTCAATCTCGTCCAGGTTGTCGATGGATCAGGAAGGCACGTGTCGCGCGTGTTAACAGTGCAAAGCCCACACAGTCCCAGCTGTTTGCTGAGGGATCGATGAATAAATGAACGCCTACATCTCGTTTCCGACTCCTGCTGCGACGGCTGATAATATTCCGCATACTCGAGTTGGTCTCAGAGGAGCGGCTTCCATTTCAGTTCATTTACTCGCTAAATGAACAGAGATCATCAGAGCTGTGGAACGCAACCTGCAAAATAGATGAGGTTATCTTTTAATGTGGGCTTCAGCCTCAAAGACACTCTTTCATAACAACTGAGAGTGATGAACAGAGTCGGTCTATACGAGCTGAGGATGAATCTCTTCGCGGTCGACGTAAACAAACATCCAGGCGTCCAGCGTGGGAACACCTGGGGACCCCGGAGCTGTATTAGCTGTTAATACTCTGCAGCCTGAGGGAAAAAACTCACATCTGATTTTTCCTCAGAAACTTGATTAAAACGAAAAATGTCGAAAAGTATACAACTTTTTTAAATCAGCATCTTGAAGATAGAATACATGGTTTGAATTTTGACCACCTTTTTAGCTGGGATAAAGTTGTAAATGAGAGAAAAGGTATAAAATGACTGCTTCAAAGTGTGCATGAGTTAGAAAAGTTAGAAAATTAGGAGCGGCATCAGTTAACGTAAGTTGAGCTCCACAAATTGTAGCTTGGTGTCTTTCTATGTAGAGGTTGCATGTTCTTTCTGTGCATTTGTGTGTCATTTTTTCTATGCAATTCTGCGTTATCCAGGGTAACTAAGTATTTGGTTAGTTGCTGACTTTAAAGGTGGTCATGTGAGTGGTTTCAAGACTGGGATTGTCTCTCAGCGTTTGCCATTGATGCACCAACGTCCTGTCCAGTGTGTATTCTGCCTTTGAGCCAGTCCACTTCGCCTCCAGCTCCCTCCCGAGCCTCCGTCCGACGGAGGACGGTCCGATTATGTAGCTGCTCCTGCGAGACCTCCGCTCACCTAATTTATGGCTCCTTTTCCAGCGCTCAGACAGAAGGCAGTCAATCTGCCCTCAGCCGAGGAACTTCTGTCCCTGCTTTGCTTCAGACGGGTCACGTGGGCCTGAAGCTGATCTTAGATAAGACAAAGTGAAGTCCAAAACGAGAACAACACGGTCAATTTGATGGTTGTTTTGATTTTAATTAGACGGAGGTCAAAACACTGTTGGAGTTGCTTTGTCCACTGGTCGTGTTCGAGGAAGTCTGCAGGACTGAAGTGAGTCTGATTATGAGTTAAACCGAATCCGGCACGCTGAGTAGGTGAAATCATTCACTTCTATGATCACAAAAGACCTTTTTTTTGCCAGATACTTTTTCTTTATAGCGATGACACACTTTGTATATTGTGCCGTCACATCATTTTTGCATCAGAAAAGGAAGAAACGCTCCGGCAACAATCTGATTGAACGTCTCTCGCTCGCCCAAAAAAAACCTGCAAGATGAATCACTCAGCCTCTCTGGGCGGCCCTCGTCTCTGTTTAGATCCGTCTTCATTGTGATTTCCATCCTCGCTGCTCCTCTCTCACTTCCTTCAGCTTCTTCTTTACCCCTTCGCTGATTCTTCTCCCTGTTCTCTCCCCTCCATACGTCTCTCTCTCCTTCTCTCTCTCTGCCTTTGTTTAAATGATCCTTTGGGAAATTGTTTCCTTTTCTTCCGTACAGCCTGTTTTCTGTCGTAATCATTACTTTCGCTCCATCTGCAGTCACATTTTCATCAGCAAAAACTAATTTAGTCATCTCCCTGCTTTTGCCAACAGTTAATAACAGTCTGTGTGTTTCAACGCTTTCTTTTTCTCGGGCAACGCCGACAATTATCAGCGATGCTGCTGCAATTATGCTGGAACCGACTTTAAAAAGAACTATTGTGCCACTGTAATCACTTTCTGAATGAATGTGATTCGAAAGTGGAATTTAACTCTAATTGGAACCTGTCGTGGTCGTGTGCGTTACGTTTCTCAGCTAATCAAGTATTGATAGATAGATGCGAGTGTGTGTTTAGCGCGCGCTCGACCGTTCCCACAAACTTGGACGCGGGGGGGAAGCATGGCCGTACTTTGCCTGCGAGACTCGCCCGATGTTTCCCGACCTGCTCCTCCGCGGAGCCCATTAGGCTCTCAGTCTGCCCAACATGTTATCAGGGTGGCTGAAATTACCATCCAGGCTTGTCATTCACATGCAAATGATGAGCTCTCACTCCAGGCCCGTCTTTCCCTTCCAGCTACCTTTTTTTTTTCCTTTCTGCAGCACCGTTTCCTCTCCTGCACCTGCAGCTCGCCATTCCCCCCCCCCCCCCCTCCCCATCCACCCTTTTCTCCCCCCTTTCTGCATGACTCTTCATTTCACCCGCCTCCCTCTTTGTGTACCCTGTCAGGTAGAATATCGGTGCATTATTAATGTACGAGCCTTTTCTTCACTTATCCATCCATCCGAGTCTCGGAGTGGCACCGCCGCAGCTTCGTGTCAGGCCCGCTTCTCCCCCCTTCATCGGGGACGAGCTGTGCAGCTTGACCGGCTTTTTTTTTTCTCCCCACCTGTTACAAACACTGCCTGTAACAAGGCATCGACAAATTGGGATGGTGTCAGGTGTCGGTCCTTACAGGTGGTGGATGCCTGGAGCATTGGGAGATGAAGTGAGAGTTCAACTCAAGCTTGTGTGTGTTGTTGTAGGACAGAGTTTGCTCTCAGTGGTGTGAGCTAAGATTTACCGTTTAGATTATACTAATTATAAGCACTCAGGCCTTCAGAGGAAACAGAGGAAACTCAGCTCACTTTCACAGGCGAGAAAACAAGTTTTCTGAAAGGCAATTTCTTTCTTTTAATTCAGTGTCAGACGAGGATAAACAAGGTTAGATATAATTAGAAAGTCCAGCTAATTTCAAACGTAGCCTGTTGAGATGTAAGCATCAGTAAGCATTAGTTTGACAGAATGCATTAAAAATTCCCGGCTTGTTTATTGGAAAGCACTTTTTTGTAACTCTGTAAGCAACACTGGCGAGAAATGCTTTCACAAACTTTATGCAATTTCCTTTGCTGTTGACATTGCCTGCAAAGTGCTGCAGGTGTAGGAAAAATAATTTATAGTCTCGATTCAACCCTCAGCAGCGCTGCAGCTCAGTACAAAGTGCCGGATCCCAACGCCAGCCACCGAGTTTCTGATGTTTCTCTTTTCTGTCGTGTTGCAACCCGAATGGCAACGAGAGCGACAGTGTGCAGAAATGTGTCGTCTGAAGTTGGGATCTTGCCGTGTGATCGTCTCTATCGGTGTTTTCTTCTGGTCGCTGAGAGTTTCTCCTCATTGATTCCCCTGCAACTTTATGGCTCAGTGGGTGGTTAGAGTTGTTTCTCCTTGACGAGCAGTCGTGGCGAGCTTGGCTTCAGAGTGACAGCTGTTCTGGAGAGTGTGCAGACCTGCAGCCATCTGCTCACCTCGGTTTCAATTGTATCTGACGGGGTGGACACAGTGAATCTCTGTAACGCCTCTCAGTTTCCAAGTCCTTCTTTTGTCTTATCTCTTTTTCATTTTGCACTGCAGCCTGATCCCCATGAGTTTAGGCCACAGTGTTTCCCTGTTTTCCAGTCAGTGGACATGTTGGCCAGTCAAATGCTTAATAGTTTTGGTGTTTAGCTCTCTGTGATTGACACAGAGTATCTGCTGATGTATGGACAAGGTAACTAAGAGTAAAAGGCAGAGAAGAAGAAGAAATCCTCCTGGGGTTGAAAACTCGGGAGTGTTTTTGTATCTTGATCTTTTATTGCCACTCTGAGGCAGCAGTCCAAATCCTGACATCTGAATTGTGGAACCCTAATTTTCTTTGTGTTTCTGCTTTTCACAAAACAAACCTCGACATCGCTTAGAAAAACCGAGCGCAATGACCAGTGACAAAGGGCCGACGCTCCTCTTTGTAGACATCTGTAAGAGTTGCGAGTCTGTGCTACTTATTGTGGCATGACACTGCTCAGTGTCCTGGAAAAGCTGAGCAACACCCCGGAGCTGAGGAGACGGCTCCAGTGGATTGATGCATGCAAACGTGTCCTGGTTGTTGAACAAAGAAGCAGCTCTTGACTGCTGCAGAGAAACGGTGTTCGGGCCATAAAACTTTGCCCGGTCTCGGAGCGTTTTACTTCCGTCAGACTTCAGCCCCTCGATTCGGTGGTTCGTGGCCAAACATGACTCAGCTGGGGGAAATTTTCAGGGCCCCAGCTTCATGCTTGTGGTGCTTTTGTGCAGTTGGGAAAGTTAGCAAGTGGAAAAGTCCCATTTCCCATTTGGGACACATGTCAACAAGAGCAAAGCCAACAAGTCAGCTCAATAGAAAACTACAATTAAATGCCACACAAACTTTTAATGACATATTTCAACACAGAGATGCCACAATGCATGTAAAGTAGATATAATGTGTTTATTTGCTCTCATTTATTCGTAGAAGCAGTGGTTTGTATATAGCACTGGCTAACTTGCTGGCTCGGTTGCTATGTTAGCTCGGCTTATGAAGTTAAGCTATTTATTTTATTAACTGCAGTATAATACAGTTTCTAACAGTGGATTTTAAAGACTTTTCTCAATCCTATGCTGCCCTAATACTTATTAGAACCACACATGGTACCAAAATGTGACTCTCTGAGGAAATACAATGCTTTCTAAGCCCGAGGGTGACGCACGGCCTACAGCTTTGATTTCTGCCCCGACACTGAAATCAAATAGTCCGGCTCCGTCCCTGCGAGGGATTCAGATAAATTGTGTTTGTTTGAAAGTGTTGACTTTCTGCTGCTGCAACAGAGACCAGACAACAGCTTGGAAACAGGCAGGCGAGTGGTTGACACAATACAGGTTCTCTTTGTGTGTTTGTGATTTCTTTTTTACTCTCAAAATATGACAGAAACTTTACATTTTACTGCACTTTTCTCACTACAGTATGTAGGTCCGCATAATTTCCCTTTTGGGACACTGTGGTTTGAATACTACTCACCATGATCAGGGTTATGCTCAGTGTAAGGTGAGGAAAACCGTGTGCATGTGTGTGTTCGTGTGCTCTGTGGGAATGTGGTCAGCAGCCTCTTCTGTCAAAATCGTCCATCTGCTGTTTAGGCTCCTTTGGGTCCCTTTGGCCTAACAGGCACACACACACACACACACACACACACACACACACACACACACACACACACACACACACACACACACAC
>JAUESE010000048.1:4568668-4588908 GCA_032274725.1 Malacoctenus triangulatus | reverse complement strand
AGCTCTGATTGGCTGTCGTCCTACCTGCTGATGTTCAGCGACACGGGGCACAACTGGAGGCAGTACCGGCAGGAGGAGAGTATCGGGGTGAGTCCTCGCTGAGGAACGCGCCGTCAGATCGGCTCGATACGACAATCGATGGAGGTCGGAGAGAAGACAGCAGGATTAACCTCCGAAACTTTTGGGTGTGGTGAAGTGTCTGTATAATCTCTCAGCACAAAAAGTGGAGATCAAAGTGTTTTATGTGTCTCACACTAATGAATATCATTCGGATTAATTAGGGCTAATTTCCCGGACCCCCCCCGCAGTCGTATTTAGAGTGGATGTGGTGTTCAGTGGCGCTGGTCCTGCGGGGATCAGGCCCGTCCCGGCCGTCCCGCCGAGATAATCACAGTCATCAGGAGCTTCTGACTCGTTCATAAATAATGGATGAACAAATGAAAGAGCGCTGCTGACTGCGCGCCGACCTGTTGCCAAAACACTTAGGCTGCAGTTGATGGACGCGGGGCGAGACAAAGACGCTGAGACCAGCCAGTACGCGCTGGAACGCAGCCCGGAGCTGAACTCAGCGCGGAAAAACACCAGCGAGACGTTTTACGTTCAGACGCGTCCGGCCGCTGTGACGGCTCTTCATGACAACTTTATTGAGTTTGAATTTTTGAGTACTTTAGTTTGTAAAAACGGGGCAGAAAAATGACATATAGAAAAGATTTTTTAATAATTATACTGTCGAAGAACTACTTGGAAGCTCAGCTGTACTCACCCATACAAAAGACTGAAACTCTTGCAATTTTCTCAATTTTTGAGGTGATTTTCACGAGTTCTTCCTGAGATTTGGCACAAATTTGACGTTCAGCTGTTTCCCTCACTGAGAAAAAAGGAGTTAAACATTTTACTCCTGCAGCGATGAGCTTGAACGCGCCCACCGGCAGCGAGGACACGCCCATCCACGCTCAGTCGATTGTGTCCCCCGGCTTCCACGCTGCTGCCCAATGAGACTCCAGAAACTACGGGACTGAATCGAAGCGTCTGAGTCGGCCCAGCAGCTTGTATGAGGAGTCGGTGAACGCTGCTGTGAGGCAGAGAAGGAGTTTAACAGCATGCAAATCACAGAGTTACTCCACAGATTGTTCGCATGAAAAGGAAGAACGAGTATGACATGTGTCTCCTTCAAATTAAAAGAGTCGGTCTGATTCACAGCACGCAGACGCAGCCGGTCGTCCTCTCTGCCGTCTCGCTGGCACGCGGCGTCTCAAGTGTTTAACCCTTTCATGTGCAGCGTCTCCAGTCAGGAGAGCTGCCACTGGCTCCGTTTCAAAGACAAAGAGGCGATCGGTGATGTTCCAGTTCGTCCGGCTCGGTTTCCTCGGTGCGAAATAAAACAGAGAGATGGCTCCACTTTGAGTGCGTGCTTCTATCCAGGGTGAACCCACATGCGCTACAGCAGCGACGAGCTTTTGATCAGCACTCGAGCCCGGGAAATTTCCTGGTGTTGAGGGAATCCAGCTAATCTGAGCGCCGAGGCTCTTCTTATGCGAGAGCAGAGGACGGCTCCTCGCGGCTTAAAAACATGTTGATGTGACACTCTACATACGCTCAGCACAATCCCAGCCTCCATTCTAAGTGCCGCCCTGTGAATTAGTCACCCGGGCTCAGAGTGTGTCGGAGAAGAAAGCTGATGACAGAGCTGCTCCATCGACCACAGCCTGCTTTCCACTGAGCTTTCTCTTTCAACTCACCCAGCGAGCAAAGACGACTTTCCTCCCTCTGACTTTTTTCTCGTTCTCCTCTGTTCGCTGTTTTTTTTAATCTTTCATCGGCATCGTCTAAAAACGGCGCAATTTGACTGTCTTTACCACTTCTTTTCATCCTGTTTCTATCGTGTTATTGTCTCGTTTCACTGAAAACACTTGAAAAGTTGTTTTTTTAGAGCTGAAAAACCAAAACTTACGAATACTGCTGAACATAGGAGCAAAATCTGACCCTACAGGTCAGCTCCAGTGTAGAGAAAGCTTCATGTTATCTGTTGTTTTTAAACCTTTTAATCTTTTCAAGAGACTTTCTAGACTCAAAAACAGTTTTTGCTGATTTGGAGCCAGTAGAGGTGAAGAGCTGTGAAGAGGTGACTGCAAACAAAGCTCCCATGTAACCAGTGAATCCACGCTTGACAGCTGTGCTGCAGATCAAAACATATTAAAACACGCTTCATACATGATCACACTCTCGCTAAACAATCATTTCTTGCGATGGCTGTTTGTCGCTGGGTGTCTGTTGTGTGTGTTGTTTTTACACACGACCGACATACATCATTACAAGTCACCCGCTCTCATCACTCTTCACCGTACGAGTGGATCCAACCGCACTCTCTCATGATCACAGAGGAATTAATAAGTTAATTATGTGTCTAAGCTTTTTCCAGCAGTGGGAGAGCCAGTTAACCTGCGTGTCAGCTTCAAGGGAGGGATGTAATTATGATAGATGGCCAGATGGGAGCGATGGAAAGAGATAATCCATCAGGCATTCTGCCCAGAGTCAAAAGGAGAGGAGCAGATTTCCGTTCACACTTGAGCTTATTTTGGACAGACTGTTTATTACCAAAGCACCGCAAATAGCAACATAGAACTGGTTCATTTGGATCCCCCCCTCAACCTTCCCTCTCATCAGAGGAGCTCGACGGATCACGAGTTAGTTTAATCTCGGCCAAAGTCGTGTTCACCCTCAGTGGTAGCCCAAAGGTTGTGATGAAAACCACGTGTTCTTATTTTGTTTGTGTGTTTTCCAGTTTTTCCCAGGTAACAGTAACGCAGACAGTGTGGTTCAGTACAAGCTGCAGCAGCCGGCCGTGGCCCGTTTCCTCCGCCTCATCCCTCTGGACTGGAATCCCAGCGGGCGCATCGGACTCCGGCTGGAGACGTACGGATGTCCCTACAGTGAGTCTTTTCTTTATTAGACTCGCAGGGCCTCGTCAGGATCATGGAAACTTGTCATAATGACTCGACTGAAAAACATGGGGAAAAAGAAAGACAACAAACTCGAATGCGACACATAATATTTTTGAATTCAAGCATTAAATACATTTTTTGTTAAATGTGAGACTCTGAGCTTGTCCCTCTTTAATTTTACAGAAACAAGCATTGATGCTACAACAGCAACAAGTGTGAGCACAAGCAAACTTGTAGCAACAGCAAATAAAGCAAAACTCTGAAAGCTGTCATTCAGCATCATTTATTTCCTTCATACTTCCTGACATTTTATTGGCATAACAGTCAACCTATTCTTTAATTAAAATGTGTCGCTGTGGCCTCCAACAATCTCATTCAATGCACACATTTCATTTCCTTTTCCTGTTTTCTCGTCAAACACCTGAGTTGCTTTTCTCTGCAATTTCTGAATCCTCACTACTTTTAATCAACGCTGACGACTTTCACACTGTACTTCTTTGTTTTATAATCCAAAAAAAACACATTATCTAAACACATTGTTGAGTGTTTTTTTTATTCTGTTTCACAGCAGATTTGCAGCATTAGCGCTGGCAGCACCAAGGTGAAAATAAACTGACTTCACACTCTGTTTCCAACAACAAACCATCTGTTTTTCACGTCGCACAACAGATGCTTTTCTATCATTGCTACTCTCAATGGATAGACATCACAGGTCGGTAATTGTAGCAATAATTTGTTATTTGGAGGATAAAAGTAACCACATATCACACCTCCAGACAGCTTTTCCTCTTCCTGCGTTTTGAATACAAGCAATTTTAACAAGAAGGCAAAAAAATGAAGTGACAAAATTGATCAATCGGAAGACTGTTTTATTGTTTTTGAGATTTGCGTCTTGTTAGATTAAAAGTTTCACTACAAAAGGCAGAAAAACAGGAGAATACAACAAGTGTTCAAAACTATCATTTAAATCACAACATTAAGATTGTTGTAGGTATATTTTACAGTTCAGAAATAACAAAATACACATTTTTTTAAATTATTTTTGTTCATAAATTTCCCTTCACTTAGAGAGAATGCATCAGACTCTGGCTCTCTGGGTTTTGGTTAAGTTGGTTCAGGTCACATCAGGTGGCCTTCGGGTGGGCTCGAGTCATGTCAGCGGTCCGGGCCGACATCTCTGCTCGGCTGCTGCTCGGTCGAGCGCTCTTCCTACTTCAAACAGTTGGTTTTTTTTTATGGTGTATTGGTGTTTTTTAGCCTTTATGTAGGACTGGCCAAAACTAAAGGAAACCAGGTAACGAAAACAAAACAAACTGATGAAATTTTCTGAAACTCAGACTCAGCTTGAATCTCTCAAGAGAGTCCGACTGCGACACATCATTTGATCTCATCACTAATTGAACACTGCGGCTCAGCTGATGTCCTGCTCTTCATGCATCTCCACTCTCACAGTCCGATGAAACCCACTGACCCACATGAACAGAAGGCACCGACCCTTTTATCTGTTTGTTTTTTTTCTTTGCAGCATCTGAAGTGGCGAGTTTTGATGGCAGCAGCAGCAGCGGTCTGGTCTACAGGTCGAGCGCCGGGCCGAGGCGGACGTCCCGAGATGTCGTCACCCTGAAGTTTAAGACGCTGAGGAACTCTGGGAGGCTGCTGCGGGCGGAGGGACGGGACGGGGCGCGGCTCAGCCTGGAGTTGGACAGAGGGAAACTCCTGCTGCTCCTCAGACAAGGTTCGAGACGCTGGCGACGTCAAGTCATTTACCCTGGTTCTTCTTCTTTTCAAGCAAACACACAAAACATTACAAATAACCAAAGTTGCGTCATTTTGTAGCTTCCCCCAAATGTGTAAGAATGTGCTGCCAGGTTTACATTTTATGCTTGAGGCTTGCATATGTAATATACAACATGTACATGTGAATAAATTGTTCCAGGTAATGTGGATGTGAATGCAGAGTGAGACTTCCATCAACAACAGCCCCGCTGCAAAACTCTCAGCTCTGTATTTCTCAGCATCCAGGCACAGCCGGCTGCGTTGCTGTGACGACCCCTCACACGCAGAGACGGGACGCAGATAAAACAGAAACGCAACTGTGCTGAGCGTTGCCGTGCGAAGTCATGCCGCGCCGAGTGCGGCTGAGGAGGGGCCGTCTGTTTGTAGGTCAAAGGCATTCAAAGGAAAAGCTTCCAGAGAGACTCGGGACAGTCGCTGGGCGGGCGAGGGCTCTGCCGCGCTCGCTGCCACCTGACTGGCTTGAGTCTTGGCTCGCTCTGCTGTTGCGTCGCTGTCTAGTTAAGGACATGATGGATGGAGCTCGTTGGGCGCAGCATGTGTTCGGGCTGGACTCTCCTCGGGTCGACGCGCGGCAGGTGCGTGCGCACGCCCGCGTTTCTGTGCGTAAACGGGGTTAAAAGCAGAGGTTGTCGGGATGCCGTGCTGAATCATCACCATATGGCACGCCTCCCACCGGGGCCCCCATCTGGCCCCTGGAATCCCTTATTCACCAACCAACTCACTCATCCATCCATCCCTCATCCAGCCAGCCACACCATAGCATTAAAAATTGATAACGAGCAAACAGTTGCTTGCCTGTCGTGTCACGGCTTCATCAGAACGTTCAGCCAATCACTCACACTCTCGCTATCGTGGTGTAACAAGAGTGACTTGATTTTTTGTTGGTTAGTGAAAAAATTGCTGGGCTGGATGACAGCAGAGAGAGACAACACTTTACTGATGGTTGATTGGTTCACAAGCAAAGATGGTGGACTGTGATTGGATGATTGGAGTAACTAGTTATGCAGATTACTGGGAGCTGAAAATACACAAAAAACATCTTCTTTTAGACGTTTTTGTGCATCTTTTAGAAGATTATTGTCTCCATGTTAATTGAGGTAAAGTAGAACGACGACTTCAACAACTTGTGTGTATGTATAATTGTAAATCTACGTCTTTCTCTTGATTTTTTCCTGTCAGGCTTCTGAACACATTTGATTGATGTTCATTTATTCATTTTTTGTGTGTCTTTTTCTGTTTCATAAAGTCTGAGACACTGAAGGCTAACCCTTTAAAATCCCTTTATTTTTTCGCCTCACGACCACCTCACAAAACAGAAACCGAAGATTCTCCAACCACCACATCAGTCAACGTCGTCTTCAGGAGAGCGATTTGTCACCTCCAAGAAAAGCTGCGTCATCTTTAAGAAAAAAAAGTCTTTGTCATCAAAAAAGAAGAGAGAGAGAGAGACGGCAGCTCGACCAGAGGAAATTAAAGTCGTCCATTGAAATGACAAAAGAAAGGAAAAAGCTGGTTTATTTCCTCGCCTCTCCCTCTGCTGCTCTCTAAATTCTTTTGTTTTCTTTTGTGATTACTGTTTATCTTGGTTTGTCACCTCAGATTTCCCACTCCTTTGTTTTTTATCATATCAGAAGAGACCGTTTGCCTTTTTCATCTCCATACTTGTCATCTTTCTTTCTCATATTTATTTTTCTCTGTCATAACTAAATCGTGTTTCGCTCTTTCAGAAATACTGTTTTCTCTCCTTCCTGGCCGAATGACCTTCATTTTCCTGTTGCTCATTATTTCTGCCTCTGTTTTGTTTTGGTCTCCGTCTCCCCGCGTCCCTCCCCCACCTTCTTTGGCTCTACATCGGCCCTGTTTTAGGTTACGTATTGTGTAATTCAGTTCATCTCCTGCACGCAGTGACCCTGAACTCACGCTCTGCTGTGCTAACACTTGCACATCCAGGTCCCGCCCCCTGGAGCACAGGCTTTCTGCTTAACGAGGCAACGCTGAGTAGCACGGGAAACCTGGCAACGCTGTCCTAGAAAACAGAAGAAAGGAAACACTGATAACTGAAAAGCTCTGCATAAAGTTCTGACCTGCCTTTTAAATTTCAATGAACTTATGTAGCAAGTTTAATTATCCGAACCGTCTCAAGAGGGGGCTATGACCTGTTCTCCCTGGAGCTCCCTGAAGCGTCTCTCAGCAAGCCAATAGGCCCTTTTCTCGAGGTCACTGAGCTGCTGGAAGCTGCTGGACGCACTCGCACACAAACATACGGAATGGTATGAAACATAAAATACGATGGCTGGGCACTGAAAATAAACCAAACACACTTTCTGAGACAATTGGTGACTTGATTCTAACTTCCTGAAGTTGTTGGAGTTTTTCATTTGTTACTATCTGAAACATTTAGCTGCGTGTTGAACACTCAGTTTACCGT
The DNA here is from genome assembly GCA_032274725.1 of Malacoctenus triangulatus. Lineage (NCBI taxonomy): Eukaryota > Metazoa > Chordata > Actinopteri > Blenniiformes > Labrisomidae > Malacoctenus > Malacoctenus triangulatus. The sequence continues at coordinate 4,581,741 of JAUESE010000048.1, read as the reverse complement.
GTTTCTACTTTCGGAAGCAAAAACACAAAACAAAGTCATTCTATTCTTCTTGAAATGGAAAAAAAAAGCATCTGTAGCACGACCACACAGAGTTTTATGCATTTTTATGCTCAAAGAACGTCAAGCGCTTTGATATCTAAACCTTGTGACCTTTGTTGTTCGCCACCATCGCTCTAATCTCAGAAATTTTCATATCTGCTGACCTGCTCCTTGTTAATATTTTCTGTGCACATTCGTGAGCCCTTCAGGAAGTGACCTATTGATTTTCGATGACCTGCATCACAATTCGAATGTAGCTCAAGGACTCATTGGCTTATTTGTATTCGGCATCAGTTTTTCTCTTTGTTTAAGAATTCAAAACCAATCCTGGCCTGAATTGTTGATGTTCTAAAAATACAAAATGTTTTTCCTTCCTGACTCTGTCTTGGAAAAAAACGAGCTGATAGCAACGATGAGGAAAGAGCATCAATTTGATATTAAAATATGAATTCATTTTCACTTTGTTTTGCTTGCGATCAGTTGTATCGATTGGCGCCTTCTCTTCAGTCCATCAGACCGTGATCAGATCATTCATCCAGTGGAGCACTCCATCATATGCTCCTTTTCTTTTCCTCTCTCTTCTCCTCCAACATGATTGTTCCATTAATCATCGCCAATGAAGAGATTTTCTTTGTCTTTTCCATCACGCAGTCCTCTCTCTCATATTGATCGTCTGTCTCTGTTACTGTTCCTCCACGTTGTAATCAAATACCACAGTAATGGAGGTGACAGGATGAACTTTGTCTGTATCAATGAGGTGAACTGTTGCTGTGTGGATAAAGTTGTTTTTTTTGTCTCCTTTTGCAAAATATGAAAGCGACATTTGTCCGTCATCTCCCAAACTTTCTGTTTGTGTCTCAGAAGTTGGAATTGTCTTTCCCCGAAGATTTCACAATACATTTTTAATGACTGACTGTATTCAGCTATTTCTTCTCTCAGCAGAAAAACTGCAATATTTTCCCTGAATTCCTTCTGCGGCGATGAAATGTGTCCAACAATTTCGACGTGCTGCTGCTCATCTATCATTAATGATGTCTCCACATGTTTTCTTTTCAGATGAGGCATCATCACATGTTTGGCATTGGCTTCAAATGATAATGTGCAGATGTTCTCACTCGTCTCCCTCGATACGAGAGAGGCCGACCTTGGCAGGATTCTCTCTGCGGGATGCAGAGAAAAATTCAAATATTCACTCCAGTAATGAAGGTTGCATTGAGCACACGGTCAAATATCGGCTCACCGCTGACCATCCTTTGGGTTTCTTTGCACAGGAAAGACTTCGTCTTCGGAGCATCGGCGTCTCGCCTCACTCGGCAGCCTGTTGGACGATCAGCATTGGCACTCTGTGGCGCTGGAGAGGCGCAGCTCTCACCTCAACCTCACCGTGGACAAACACACGGAGAGGGTTCAAATCCCTGCAGAGTTCAGCCACTGGGACATCGAACAGGTCGGGTGAAACATGATCATCAACCAAAAGAAACCTAGATAGAGATAATTACATTTACTACTGGATCACGTAGAAAGTGCAGACACTGGCTTTGTCCATCTTGCGACTCTCTCCTGTCCTCCATTGTTCCCATACAGCTGACTGTGGGAGCAGTTCAGGCACTCGATAATCAGAAGTCAGTTCTCCCCAAGAGGAACTTCAATGGCTGCATAGAAAATCTGCTGTTCAACGGTCACAACCTGATAGAGCTGGCGAAGCACAACAACCACCAAGTGACTGTATTGGTAAGTTAATAAATCTCAACACAAACACATGCATGTGTACTTGATCCCTGCAGAGTAGGCTCGTTCAATACTCCTGAATAGGACTCAGGATGCAGTAAAACTAGGTAAAACATTAACTTTTAGTGTCATCCAATTAAAATGCTAAATACTTCCTGATTTCATCAGTAAGGAAGAACAAGAATACATGTGAATTTCAGCCCTCATTTGTCTGAGCTTCTGAGTCTGAGCTCCGAGGTGAGTTTGTGGCTTTTCCACTCCGACGCTGCAGGAACTGGTTCCTCTGAGAGAAATGCTGGTTTGGTCACTGAAGCCACAACAAAGAACCGTAGTGTGGTTGAAGTCTTACTAATGCTTTCTCGGCTTGGCAATTAGGATGTGCACATGTTCCCACAGAGACCAGTGGAACAAGCTTTTCAGGGAGAAGGTGTGAAGCGCTTTTGCAGGAAGCAATAAATGCGCCCTTCTTTCTGTAAAGGCCTAAACATGAGAAGAAAACATGAAGTCTCAGTAAAGTGGTGCAGAGACTCCTCATGCATGGCTGATTATCTAATAGAGGCCGTTTAAGAGTGGTGCTGGGGCTCTTGAGGTAAAAGCCACAAAGTTATGGTCCAATTTAATGCGCAGACTAAATGGTGCTTCTTACGGCTCTGCGAGGGGGCATTAATACAAAGAAAATAAGAGCGTGGGCGGAGGAGGATTGGCATATTGCTGCTGGACTCTGAAGGAAGGCTTTTGAGGGTTTCTAAAGGGAACTTTTTACCTTACATTGTGCAGCAGCACAGCCCACTCCAACTTGAATTATCGTACATCACTTTAAGTGCACCACAAAGGGCTTTTAGGTGTCATCTGTGTTTCTGGAGCATTGTAAAGATAGTGGGCTGAAATTCCCAGCAGAGATTTGGAGGTGTAATATATTACTGCTGCAGTCTTAGCAATGGACCCCGTGTCGTTACCACTGCTCAAAACAATGGAGTGTAACAGAGATGTCAGGATATTGCTGCTCTGGCCATGCTGTATGCTCTCTTCATTTCGTTTCCATCCTTTATCTTTTTTACCTCCGAGCGAGGTGACTTTGGTATTGTCGCCTTGCGTTCGTGATCTCCTCCTAAGCTTTGCTGTTATCATTATGGTAATATCGATGTCCTCTTAAAGGAGACTTGCTGATGAGATCATTGTGACATGAGGTCACATCGGCACGCCCTCTGCAACTGATTAATATTCATGTTTGCTGTTGTTTTATCTCTTTAATCATTTTTTATCTGGCCCACCTCCTCTCTCTCTCTCTCTCTCTCTCTCTCTCTCTCTCTCTCTCTCTCTCTCTCTCTCTCTCTCTCTCTCTCTCTCTCTCTAATGTTTGTCTCAGGGCAATGTGACCTTTTCTTGCGCTGAACCAGTTTCTGTGGCCGCGACATTCGCGGGCCCCCAGAGCTTCCTCCAGTTGCCGGGGACAACAGCGTCCTCCTCGGCAGGCGTGTCCGTCGGGTTCCAGTTCAGGACGTGGGACAAGGCGGGGCTTCTGCTCACCTTTGACCTCGCCCAGCAAGGGGGCGTGGCCTGGCTGTACCTGAGCGGGGCCAGACTCAGACTGGCGATCCACAAAGGGGGCCGAGTGCTGCTGGAGCTCAGTGCAGGTCGGTCCGAACCACCGAGGTTCATTTTATTCGGCTTTATTTACATTTCCAACCACAATCATGGTGACATTTTCTCACCATTGCGAGTTTGTCAACACTGTATGCATTTTTAATGATTTCGAACTCATCAAACGATACAATCTGTCACACAAACAATGCCGTTGTTTCCAAATAGCAGGTACTTGCAGTTCTACAAATGTTTGTTGACAAGACAACCAGTGTAAGAAAACCTCCGGAATCCATCTGCTAGAATTAGCTTGTTGGTTTTTTACTTGTATGATTGAAAATCAACGTCAAGGTCAAGGAAAAATGAGCCATCCGAGAACAAGGTGTGACATTTAGAATATTATTAAAGGACCAGGAAAGGACTTCAGTGATCAATAGACGGATTTATGTCTGGAGAGTGGGTGCAAGTGTCTCGCTGTAACAAACAGGTAACAAAATTAAAATAGCCCTGCCGATACAAAAAAGAGGCTGTCTTGATTTTTAATGAAACAGCTTATGTTCTCATATCAAGTAATAGAAATGTGAGGTGAGATTTTAATTCGAGTTTCTGCTCCGTGAAGAAAGAGCAGCGCCTGTTCGTCCTAAAGGCGCTGAGGTCTTTTTATGTCTGCAGTGTGATGCTCCACATTTTATCAGCCTGTGGCTGCCAGTGGCCTTTTTTACACTGTAATTTGTTTCGGAGCCCGTCTGACTAAAACTCAGCGTAAGCACGGAGAGGCAGATCGGACAAACTGGAAGCTGTAATGGAGAACAGTAAACAACCCCTCCACAGCTTTTTAGCTATGGGAGGCCTGAAAGGTTCAGGAGATCTTTAATTCCTGCAGCAGTATCACTTCAACACCTCACCAACAACAACCAACCGGTATCAGTATGAGCTACAGGACTTTCACATTTCTCTGCCTCACATTCTAATCTATTTATAGAAAACAGTAGTTATGTGTTTTCGTCTCTTAGAACAACATTACAACAAAGTTGGAGCATTGAGTCGATACGCTTTATCACATCTCACTGCTTAAATGTCAGCAGACTCCAGCTCGTAGCAACGCATTCAGATATAATCACAAACATGCATCGACCACCTCTGCAGCTCCAGAGAAAGATTGCATGTTAATTTCTTGAGAGATTGCGCCTACAATTAGAGACAAACATGCATTTCAGTCAATATATAATGAGGGCGGAGAACAGCAGAAACACATCAGCGCTTTGTCGTCCCGACCAAGTGATATATTTCCATTATTATCTGCTGACTTCAAACTTTCTGCCCGCCAAATGCTCGTTTCGCAACCCCCCCCCCACTGTGACCACTCAGCAGCAGATGGCACCGTCAGATGACTGGGGTGTGCCCGGGAGGAAAACATTGGCAGTAAGAAAAACAGAGGAGATAATGAGATATTGATCTATTCCCTCAGCTTTTAACAACACACAGATCCACACGGCTGGCCCGGCACCGCCTCTGCTTGATACAGGTCAATCATACAGAGCGTGTCGGAAGGAGCAAACTTCCCTGCTCTTCCTGGCAGTTGCGATCAATCTATAGTATTGTTTCCAAAGCGGCTTCATGGTGAGGAAGACGTGATTTGTAAGCAGTTTCCAAACTGTAATCTGGTGAGTGTGTGACAGACTGTAGAGTGATTGGATGTCTAATTTGGTCATTACTACAAGAGTATCCATGCTCGGCGCCAGACTTGGAAGGAAATCTCGCCAGCATCTGCTGCAGGTCTTATTGGCTGGACGCGCAGCCATCAGCACGTGGAGGAGCCTCGCTCTCTGTGGGGTGTGGTAATGGCTATTTGGTGTGCAGGTGCTGCTCTGAACGACGGCCAGTGGCATCGGGTGGAGATGCATTCCAGACGAGGCCATCTGACCCTCACTTTGGACGGAGAGGACGGAGGCAGCGCTCACGCCAACCCCTCATTTCCTGTCGCGGTGAAAAATCATCTCTTCTTTGGTGGTAAGAACACGTCAGGTAGAAATTTCAGACCTCGAAGCCAGGATGGTTGATCAAAAACGCTTTATCACTGAGAAGCAATAGGATAAAATATCAACATCACAGTCCAAATCATAACTATGCTTTTATTTCAGGATTTGGCCTCTCTACATGTGTGATAACTTTTGACCAACAGAGCCATTCAAAGCCTGTTGTTAGTTCTGCAGTTTCAATATATACCACGAATGTTGTGCACCCAGTTTGACCCAGTTCTCCTCTGTTCAGGTTGCCCTCCTAAAGATGCCGGTCAGGATTGCAGAAACCCGTTTTTTGCCTTCCAGGGCTGCATGCGCTCGCTGAGTCTGGACGAGCAAAACATGGATCTGATTATGGTGCAACAAAAGCAGCTGGGAAACTTCAGCAACCTGCAGATTGACATGTGTGGGATCATCGACAGGTCAGTTTCACTAAAAAAACAAATACCATAATAAACAAACTCTTCTGGGTTTTTTGATGATGCTGTTTGTTGCCTCTAAAATTGAAATTAATTGGAATGACTGAGATTAGAGAAAAGCTGAACTTTTGCCTGCCACATCTTCTTGGTTAGGTTGGTAATGTCAGTTAGCATGTTGAATACAGGATTGGGGTTCGAACCTACGAGGGCTTTTGTCCATTGAAGCTTAAGTTCAATGCCTTGACCACTCGGCTATCTTGGTGGAACAAACTGAATTCATACCAGCTCAAAACGACCATAGAAAAGAGAAAAACTCACAGACAACACATCACAAACTTTGTATCGAGTTAAATACAATCGGCAAGAAACATTTACCTGATTGCGAGGAACACAAGTTGACTCTTTCAAGTCATGACAGATCTGTTTCTGGATTATTTCACTGTTCATCAGGAGCTTCTTGTACCAGGAGTGGGGTTTGAACCCACGAGGGCTTGTGCCCATTGGATCTTAAGTCCAACGCCTTAACCACTCGGCCATCCTGGTGACACTACATGATGTCCCACTGAGCTAAAACGTCTGTGAAATCTGAAGAGTCAGGTTGAATTGGATCAAAGGTTCATGGATACATGTGTGCGTGAGCACTGTGCAGTTGCGTGTTCTCTCTAGTTTTTCTTTCCATTTTTTTGCAGTCACAGTAATTCATTTGTACGGTCGAATGGGATTTCATTCTGAGAGAAAGCGAGACTCCACCGCACACTCACATTCAAGCTCACACTCACAGACACACACACGCACAAAATGCCATTAGGAATTGTGTTGGAACTGTTGTTCAGTGGAGACCGGTGGTGTAAAATTCGCATCGTGATGATTGTTTCCCTGCTAATGTGTGACTCCTTAAGTGCTGCTCTGTTGGTTATATACTCAGTGCAACAGTCATGTTCAGCAGATGTGGACATAAACAGAGACATCGATCTTCAGATCAACTGTAAAATGACGCAGTAGAACAGCTTTAAGTATAAACTTTAAAAATAACAGTCAGGTCTTTGTTGGTTGTTTTTTTCACATTCGCATGGTCGAAAGAAAAACTCCACAGCAGCAGCTTAAGTAACATGTAAATGAACCATCTAATTACATTTCTAGTAGATTATGGAAGATAATCATATTGAATTTGCACAGTGGTAGCATCGTGTCCTTCTTGTCCTTTTCTTCTCTTGAGGTGTGTAATTAGCTGAATGTGCGGGTTAAAAAAAAAAAAAGGCAAGTGACATGAATTAAATGTCATTTCCATCATGTGTCACTGAAAAAGAACGACGACATTATGCTGCTGGAAAAGTGACCTGGGAGTGTGGAGTGCACTTTACATCCATTATCACAGTGATCATTAAGCAACCCAGTTACACAAGAAGAACAGAAGTAGTTGACTGAATAAAAGACACATAGAGAGAAAAGTTAACGAGGGAGATAAGTTGGTGTACTGTCATTTCTTAAGTGAATGAAGCAGAGTGCAACACAGGAGTGCGAGAATAAAAGGAGGTGTAACGAAGAGTGGGCGTCGCTTGACTGATTGGGAGCAGGTGAGGTGGTGAACGAGCTGCTGGGCAACAAAGGCGACTCCGAAGCAAGAGCTGCACACCACACGTTTTTCTCTCTTTTCAATAGAGTTTTTTTTCTTATTTATCTTAAACAGAACGCTAACTCCTTGTGACATTAAGCAGTGAGCAGGGTGTGTCCTGGACAACCCCAAATCAGTGGTGTCTTAACTGAGTCCTGGAGGGTTTTTAGATGTCGCCCTGCTCCAACACACCTGGTCTAAGTTAGTGTGACGTCCTCCTGCTCTGCAGCAGCCTGCTAACGAGCCGCTGATTGGATTCAGGTGTGTTGGAGCAGAGAGACATCTAAAAGTCTCCGGAGCTCAGCCTTCCAGGACCGGAGTTGGACATCCCTGCCTGAAATAGTAGAGCAGGATCGTGTCAATCACTTAATCTGGAGCCATCGTACTCTGGAAAAAAAAGGTACATGTTGAAACTGAAAATGTTAGACACGAACAAGAACCTTTTTGAGTTTTATAATTACTCTTCTTGTTTTTTGATCAGCATTCACGCTGAGTTGTCTTTCAGGCGGCCTGATGAATATACATCCAATGCAAATTTTATATTAAGCTTGGATTTAGTGTAATTAAACTTTAGTGGGAAATATTTCGGTGCAGCAGCTGCTTATTGTGAAAAGGAAAACAACAGTGGGAATGAACCAGGGACAAGCGAGACAAAAGCAATGAGTTCACAGATGCGTGTAAAGCCCTGCACGGTTTGTCATCGCTAACAACTCCTTTTAAATGCAAATGACCAGCAGATCCCCAGTTAATAAAAACTGATTACTGTAGCTTAAAATTCAAGATGAGGGCGAAAACACACGTTCAGATAAACAAAGTTAGGCAGGTTCTACACCTTTTGATAATCATCGTCTTAACCTAAGTGTCTCAATATATTATGGTGCGTTAATGTACAGGCATGTGGTTTGTATTAGTGACAGTTCAGACTCGGAGCAGAAGCCTCAGGAGAGAACAAACAAACAGGAGGGAGGGAAGGAGGGAGAGCAGAACCAATCGTTTACTGTTTTGGTGTCACGCCAAATAGCAGCACAATTAATGAGACAATTACAACAATTATAAGCCTGCCTCCAGGGCGCAGGAGGACACACACATAAACACACACACACACACGCACACACACACGTACACACGCACGCACATATATGCAGTTAATTGAATGTAAACACCAATGTACACACAAATATTGAACTAACTGCATATCCTTGCCAGATAAAGAGAATCTGCTCGAGTGATTTTAATTAAATGGCACCCTGTTTCTGCATTATTATTCAGCAGAATAAAGTCCCTCCATAGATCTGACTGCTCTCTGGAACAAACCTATAAAAGAGGGAAAAATATATCTGTATACCCGTAAAGAGCGAAAATCCACCGCACCCTCTCTCGCCGTAATCTCGCTGATTGAATTCTGGACTCTTGGGATATATTGTACAGTAAAGTCAGGTGGAAAATCGGTTCAGCGACGGTGGTTATACTCCACAGCAGGTTATTAGGGTGTGTGTGCAGCTCGGTGCATGTTGGTGTGTGTGTGTGTCGCGCTGCGGTTGCCAGCAGCAAAGAGCGTTATTAGCCAGAGCAAACACTCCATTAATGGCACAAATAGAGTGCAAACCCACGAGGAGCGAGACATCAGCTCAGCACCATATGTTATCTAAAACTGCTTCTTTGAACTTAACACATGGGGCGATAAAAGTGCTGAGATCTGTTGTGATGATTGTCTTTTTTGAGAGGGGAACTGCACACTGATTATTTAGTTTTCTCGTGATCCGTCGTCGTCACCTTCTCACTGCTCTTCAGAGTCTCTCTGGTCCAAACTTGATCAGAGTGTCACTGCCTGACCTGAAGATCGAACGATAAAACGCAGCGCGCTATCAGTGGGATGAAAGGAATTGGGTTGTCTGAGCCACGCGCTGGGCTTTGTTAGGCTGAGACGACCACATGGCTGACGAGACGTCACGAGATGGAGGGCTGAACGGACGTTGAATTAGGGGGTTAAAAGGGGGGGGGGGGCGCTTCGAGGGGCCTCGGGGCTAAATGTGAATACAGGATGGATGCGTGTTTTCAGATGAGGCCGTTTGCCGTCTGGAGGGGAGCCCAGCTGGTCGTCCGTCCGGGTATCTGTCCGTGACGCTGTATTTCTCCTGTTGGAACCGTCTGCGAGAAGCGATCAATGCCGTGTTTTCACGGTGTATCTGTGGGTTGAATGTGGACGCGGTGGAGAGGAGAACAAGCTCCTCCTTTTTTCCTTGTACTGCGAACAACATATTCTCATGCTGAGACGGAAGAATAGGTTGTCTGCTGTTTCTTTCACTGGATTTCTGAGAAACCACGCTGACATTTTCAACAAGAAAAGATGCAAACCAAACATGCAGAACAGATTTCAGTGGAGTGACAATCAACCTTTATGCTGGGCGGCATGCAGCACGTCAGAGAGAGACTCTCCGTCCATCCTACTCTTGTTTGTAGCAACCAAAAAGTGTGACAACTCTGTTATTGGGCAACTGATTAATCCAAGCATTGAAACACAAACTGTCAGAGAGAAACAGGACTTTGCTTAATATTCTGACTGCAGGCTGAAAAAATAACCAGCGTATTTAGATCAGACCAGCTCGGTGATACATGAAGGTGAAAAATCACTGTGAAGCAGGCTGACGAGGTGCTGAGTCAGCGCTTTAGTCCAAGAGGAGGCTGCAGGTTCTGTGCAGTCATCTCTTTCCTATTCAGTGTGCCTGCCTGAGTTTGGGTGCAAAAAAAAAACACACAATCAAACACCACCACATGTGTTTGGATTATTATTCAAAACACGCACCTCCTAAAACTGCGACACGAACGCAATCACGCAGAGGGAATTTGTTATTATTGTTTTTGTGTGTGTGTGTGTGTTTGTGTGTGTGTGTGATTGTGAGTGTGTATTTCAGTCCAACTCTGAAGAGCGATTCAGCGTTGGGAACAAACCGCAGGCACAAAACACTGTTACCTCGCTGCAACAAGAAAAAGGGCCTCCAAAAGAGGCCGAGACAGAATCAATAAAAAGATGGTTTGAAGCACATTGTTTGTTAGATATACTATTTATCAAGTGACGCGCTGCCTCCAAGTCAGCGAAAAGTTACACAAAGCAAAAGGACAAATTGGCCAGAATGTAACGTACAGGAAGTGAACATGGTCTTTTTAAGCGACGTGGATCGTACTGTTCATTTTTACATGCACTCCTTCAATGATTTTGATTATCTGATGTCAGAATTAATGTTTCTGGCTGAAGTGAAAGCCAGAAGATAAAGAAAAAAAACCCATCATGAGCGACGCCTGCTTGAACGGTGCAAAAATCAGCTCTTTGTTTACTGACGTCTCATAAATGGACTCAAACTGTGGTTCCAAACCTGAAGACTGACGTTTTATATGAGATACATGAAGCAGAAGAACTTATTCATAAAGAATGAAAGGACGTGAGTGTTTTCTTTGAGGATAGATTTGTGTAGCTGAAGTCTCCAGGAAAGCTTCTCAATCACAATCTAATGAAGTTCATCGTTTTGATTTTGTGACGACAATTTTGTCATTATATCAACAAAAGACTGCAAGATATACGATGCTGATTTAATTCGGGATCACATTCTCTAAATAATGAAGACAAGAAAACACATCAAGATTATTGAAAATTCTGATTTTTTTCAGACAAATAAGATTATATCAACAAAGGGAACCAGTGGCTGTAATCGGAGACTTTCAAAAGCATTCATTTCTCTGCTCGATGTAAAGTTTCAGACAGTTTCTTTTCCTCATTTCATCAGCCTCTCACAACATGCGGCCAAAAGAGAAAATATAAACTCCTCCAAGTATTAAAAAGGACATATTTTCCTGCTTTTTTTTCCCTCTCTGACCCTCCCACACACATTTGGCCATGAAGCGAATGAGCATGCTCGAGTAAATATATCCTCCATTCCTTTCTATCCATTTAATGAAATAGCTTTATATAACAGCCTCATTTTGGAAATTATTCCAAACATGTTTCGATTTTTTGAGACGAGAATCCCAAAAAGCACTCGACTGATCATCAGTCGCCAGCATGTTTTTGTAAAAAGTCACTCAAAAAAAGGTCAAAAGTGCTGACAGTCGTGTTTTTTTTCTTCCTCTCAGAACATTGCTTGTAAAAGAAAAGATGCTGCTACATCATAAAAAATGATTCAACCTCCATTTCAGATGAATAAAACGGTGGATGTCTCTTGACAGATGAAGATAAAATTTCTTTTTTGGCATGCAGAACAGTTGAAAAAAAGTCTGCTGAACCTGTAGAAAAATAAAATGCCTGCTCGGTTTATTTAAAGAGTAAAAATGTGGCTTCTTCACTTTTGGTTTTGTGGCTGAAAATATGAACCGTCGCCTCCCCCCCGCACATCTGCATCAGGATGCTGACTTCGAGAAGGCAAAACAATCATTGTGCATCTTCCTGACATCCTCTCTCTCTCTCTCTCTCTCTCTCTCTCCCTCTCTCTCTCTCTCTCTTTCTTTCTCTCTCTCTCTCTCTCTCTCTCTCTCTCTCTCTCTCTCTCTCTCTCACAGGTGTTCTCCCAGTCGCTGTGAACATGGCGGCCGCTGCAGTCAGTCCTGGACCGTCTTCCACTGTAACTGCTCGGACAGCGGCTACAGCGGCGCCACCTGCCACAGCTGTAAGTCGGCCGGCGCTCACACAACATCACATCACATCAGGACCTGGTCATGGCGACAGTTCAGCTCCACACCATCAATAAAAGAAAACGCCAGTCAAATTCAAGCAATGGCACAGGCGCCTTCCTCAGTGGCAGAAACACTCCTTATATAAATGAACAGTAACTTTATCTCCAACAAAAAGAAACATAATTTTGATTACAAAGCAACAAAGCTGGGACATAGATCTTTCTACAAAACTTGTGTACAAACAAAAGCATGAAAAATCGATGAGAGATAAATTTATGACAGCCTAATGACTATTAATAACATGCTGCAGTGTGCTGCTGTGAAGTACATGTCACCTCCATCTGTCCCTCCATCATTCGCAGGAGGGTTTTAAAGCCACACTGAGAGCAGCTTCAAGCTGGCAGCTCCCACTTAAATACTTGAAATGCCTATAATTCTGCAGGTGCCAATCACACGTCCACTTACTTTCCGTCATTACAGTGTAATGGGGCTTTCCCCCTTAAACATGGATGCTGCCAGCGTGCAGTTTTGACAGAGCAGAGAGCGGTTTTTCTTTCCGCAACTTGGGAACATTTCTCAAATAAATCGCCGCCTTTAAGAGCTTCCTGCTGTGCTTGTCTTCCTACATGAGTGATATAAGCGAAGGTAATGGGACTAAAGTGTCAATTAAGGAGTGAATAGATGCAACTGTGTAGATAAGTTGAGCCCATTGGTGAAAGTTACTGCTGTTGTGCTGATTCTCTCAAGTCGAATTCTCCAGCACAACAAAAGGAGGAGCTGAGTTTCTGTGTGTGAAGCATTTTGAGAGCGAGTGATGAATGAAAGGCCCTTCGCTGTGTTGTAGAGAGGCGATAAACCGTTGTGGGGAACTTTTAGATATGGATGTGACTTGAAGTGGCTGAGAGCAACGGGCAGCAAGACTTATGAAGGCCAGGAGGAAGAAGCAGGGCTGATAAAGTTTTATTTATGGACCGTGTGTATTCCCATCAGTCATCACTATCGTCTTCCGTT
>JAUESE010000048.1:4535834-4547474 GCA_032274725.1 Malacoctenus triangulatus | reverse complement strand
TACAATTTGCAGTACAGTGTTTATGCTGTTTTAATTCGAAACTGTCACAATCGCATTTGCACATTTCATAGAAAACCAAACAAATCACTCTTTCTAGCCTCTCAGCAGATCTGGTATAATCCCAGTCATTTTATTGTGAAGGGTCATGCTACTGTATGATGATGAGACTGGGAGTGTTCAGTAGCTTTTGGCTTCACTGTAAAGCTTTGGGCTTTTTGTTTTGTTTTTTCCAATGAAGCTGAAGCACAACACAACACAATACATTGTAAAAATGAGGAAAAAAGGTCTTTTCTGACACAAGTATTTGCTGAAAGTGTCTCCGTGACGGTCTCTCCTCCTGCAGAGGTGTCGGCCAGCTTCAAGTCGGGGACGTCGGTCAGCTACACCTTCAAGGAGCCCTACGAGCTGAGCAGGAACAGCAGCGCTGTGCCGTCCTCCATCTACTCCGACACGACGCTGAGGGGGGAGAACGTCTCCCTGAGCTTCAGGACCACCCAGAGTCCGGCTCTGCTGCTCTACGTCAGCTCCTACTACAGAGAGTACCTGGCCCTGCTCATCAACAAGCACGGTGAGGAGCGCACTGGTCTTTCAGGCTGAGGAGGAAGTTTGTTTGTGCTTCAGCTTGAATGCTTTTTTTCTTCATTTTTTTCCCCTCCTTCTCTGTAACTTCTCTGATTCTTATTCCATTTCCTGTGAAGCATCCGTCTCTGCGTCTTCATCCTCTGTCATCACTCTCTGGTAAAATCAGAAACTTCCTGGGTTCTTTGTTTTCCCCCCATAGCTTTCTGCAATTACTTTGCTCTCCTCTCCTCTCATCCTACCTCTCCTCCCCCTCTTCCTCCCATTTGCTCTCCCCTTTGTTGTCATCTTCCCCCTGGTATCGACCTCTCCTCCTCCCCTGCCCCTTCCTCTTCCTCCCCCTCGCTGTGTAGCTTCACCAGATCTATCAGAATCTGTCAGATCTTTCCTCACTCTGGATTCACCCCGTCAGACTCTGCTGCCTTTTAATCCGTCCAACTCTGCTGGCTATTACATTTTGTCTTGGGTTTGAAGAAGGTGTTCACCGGTCTTATCACTCAGACCTGATGAGCAATGCTGCAGGAATAGGAATTTGGTGGGCTGCTAATGGGCGGCAGGTCGGAGGACCGCTGAATACGATTGAAAAGTTTCACGTGCACTGATAATCTTGCTGCTTCCAGGAACCGCGACAGGGAGTCAGCGTCCAGGAGTCTCACAAAATTGGCACTTTGCAGCAAAATTAGCTGTGAATTTTTTTTAATAACTCAGAGAAAGCTGATGGACAGAAGTGCACGAAGGTCTTGTGTTACTCGTGCACTTGTCAAGTAAATGTGATTCAAATAAAGTGTCCATTAAAATTGTAGAACTTTTTTTTTCTTGTTTCAGTTCTATATTTTGTCTCTTGTGCAGAAAATAAAACCTTTTCAAGCTCAAGTGCAGAAATGATTTGTCAGTCACTCACAGACTATCTTGTTTAAACAGCACAGTGAACTACAAAGCTCTCTCAGTCAGATATCTTTCTAATAAGAGACAAAATACATGAATTATGATTGCGAAATGTTCCCTATGGAATTGATTATAATTGAAAATTACAATAATGTTAATAAGTATGAATTTGAAGGACGGTGTAAATGCTTATCCTTCGTCAATCCTAAAAGCCTGAAGAAATATCAGGGCTTTCATCAGATCTTCCCCTAATGCTCCGAATATTAGGAAATTTAATTAGATTCAGAGTTTTGTTATTGATAGGGAATTACCCGCTAATCCTCTTAGCTTGGAAAGCTTTATTAACTCGCATCCCCATCTTTCTCATCCATCACCCAGGTGAAGAAAAAAACAAAGACCGGCATGTTTTCATCTGAAGGCAAAATAAGTTTAAATTGGAAAAGGAGGGAGAAAAAAAAACTTTGTGGTTGTGTGTGTGTGTTTGTAGATAAGCTGGAGGTGAGATACAAGCTGGACAGCAGCAGAGACGGCGAGGTGCTGAGGAGCCGAGTGAGGAGCCTGGCGAACGGACAGCTGCACACCGTCACCGTCAGGAGGCTGGCGGACTCCGTGTCCCTGCAGGTAACAACACGGCACACTCACACGACGCCCTGTGGCACTGTACCATTCTATGATTAAATAAGTTATCGTACATAATGAAGAAAGTAGAACAGGGACGAGTATTTGCTGTGTGCTGCTATCAAAGGTAATTTCTGAACAATTCCAGAAAAAATAGACATTGATTGCACTTTTCTTCACCGTTTTTTAGAAGCGTTACTCCATGATGAGAGCCACACGCTATTCGGCGTATAATCATGCGTTCTGATGACTAAATTAACTGTGCTCACTCCCTGCAGAAGAAAATGACGTGAAGTGTGTTGTCCACGAGGCGAGCATGAGCTCGTGACCTCGGTGGGGCCGAACCGGTGTCCTACCAGTCACCATAAATGCTCAGAATATAAAATTGCACTCAAGGTGCGTTTTGTGATGAAAGCAGCTGAGGGTTGGGTTTTTATGTGCTGGATGAAAAGGGAACAAGTCGAGGTTAAAAATAGTTTTAATTTTTGTGTTGAAAAAAGCTTTAGCACCAAATGTGTTTTGAGGGGGAAATGGGGGGCACTAAAGTCAAGTTGTGCAGAGACTAAATGCGGTTCCCTCTCTCTCAAGTAAACTTTCAAAAAGCTTCTAACTAGCATCTGTCAACTAATTTGTTTTATTGCTTCTTGATCAGTCATCAACAGAAATATTCCAATGGGTTTTTTTGGGTGAAATTACCAGGAACTCCAGCATTCAACTAAATTTAATCACGGGGAGTGTGAGGCGTGATTGTGTGTTTAGAGTTCATTGTGTGAGTATCACTTTCAATCTGTGAAAAGTGACAGCTGTGCCTCACTCAATGAAGTGCATTTATTTTATTTGGTTTTTGAGGAGTTTTGTGTCGTTTGCCACTGAATTGGCACTAGTCCCCCCCCCGACCCCCCCATCCTCCACCCCATCCAATAACATTGATTTATGTAAGTATATTTTAGCAATCAGATTGGGTTTGATTACTCATAACTGTCAAAATTGCTCATTTTTACTAGTCACAGTATCAGACAGCTTGCTTCAATTTGTTCTCTTTTAATCTTTCGGTTATTCAACAAAGCAAAATCCCAGATTGAAATGTCCATGTAAGTTGTGTGCGAGCTCAAAAGTCCCTCGTGATTCACATGATTTTCCAATAATTTGTTTGAAGTCTGTAGCGCTAAAGATCTGTTGGTGTTTTTCGATCAATTGCCTCTTTGTTCTTCTCTGGGTTGTAATAAAGCCGAGCTACAGCAGACCAGCAGGTGCAAACTACACCAGTGTAAACAGCTCGGGATGAAATATGGAGCATTTTAATCTGGATCTCCCGAATCTTTTATCTTGTTAACAACGGCCTGGAATGATGCATGAGGTGAACTTCATCAAACCAGGAGCAAACAGCCTGGATGTCTCTATAATTATCAGCAGCCGGAGATGAAATACAAGGTGACCCCGCTGTGATACGCCGTGTCGGGGTTCCGGTGAAATATGAGGTGGATCTCACTTTGCCGGTTTCCATCACCTTGAATCATTATGTTGTTAGCGAAATGCTTCGGGGACTTCGCATGGACTTCGCGCAGAGTTTGGGCCCAGCTGTCTCCTGACAGCCGGCAGCGCACGGTCGCCGCGCTGCTCCCACAAGTGGACGCTATCATAGCCTCTCCCCCGAGCAGGTGTCCAGGTGAAAAATGACTCGCTGGAGCTTAAATCACTCTGGGCTACTAATTCACTGTGTCCTCTATGGGAGAGGTCAGTGGCCAGTCTTTAGGTTCTTTCAGGTTCACTGACAACAGTCTGTTAGATCGTTCAAACAATACATCAGACTGTCGGGGTGCAGAAGAAAAAAAATCCTCGACTAAATCTTATATCGTACATTTCAAGAAAAAAGTCTTAACTCCAAAAATAGTGCTAAAAAGCTCTAAATAATTAGATATCATGGCCACTATTATGAGTACAACTTTTGGTATGAGCTGCTGAACATTTGAATGGCTTTCAAAATACACGAAGGTTGAATAAAAGATACGACAATGGAAGAAAACAATAGAAGTCTCAGTTTAAAATGGCTTTTGTCCAAGAATACGAGCCCCAAACATCTGACCCCGACAAAGGCGCTCCTCTTCACAGCCACATGATGAGACGCTCACTGTGGAGCAGCCCTCATTAAAATAATCTCCAGTGGAGAAACTCACCCCGGACGGATGAACGTTTCCCCCTGCGAGTGTCAACTGGGTCGCTTTTTTCTGCAACAGAGAAAAGTCAAGAAGAAAAAAGTCCAACTGTAAAAGATGGAATTAAATCGACAAATTTTAAATTAGGGAAATTAATGACGAGCTTCAAAGTTGATTTCAAGTAGGAACTAGTGACACTTCCTGTGCAGGTAATCTGTAAATAAAACAAGTGGTGGTCACTCACAAGACAGGTGTGTTTTTCAGATCGACCAAAACGCCACAGAAAGCTTCAACCTGACATCCGACGGGGAATTTAACGCCATCAAGTCGCTGGTGTTGGGCAGAGTGCACGGTAAGACCAAAAGTTTGCCAATATTCTTCGGTTTTGTTGACAAAGCCTTGGGGAAGTGTGAAACTCCCCAATAAAGGGGGACCAAGACCCTCAGGTTGGAATCTGTAGGATAACGGTTGTGTGTGGTTTTGTTCCAAATTGTGAAAAGCAACACAAGTACTCATTGAACTTTGATAACATGACAAAGACCTTGAATTACATCACTGGCCATTTTTATTCAGGCTTTTCCTCCTTTGTGAAACTGTCTCCTCCTCGTCCCCCTTACGTAAGAGTCCATTTAATGGATGCTTTATTGTTGAGAGTCACCAACCCCGGGTGTTTCAGTGCAGCGCTTTATCCACTTAACCGTGTGTGGACGGGGACCTGTAAAACTGTTGGAGTGATGACAGTAATTGGCTCTGTCATGACTTATTCATGTTCCCTCCGAGCGGCTGCTTCAGAGTTGAACTGAGATATGAGCCGGGAATTAAAGGCGGGGCTGAGAGGGGCCGCGGGCTGCCGTCGCCGCGCTCAGATAAGACAGTGGCAGCGACCGACCGCACTGTCAGTTCAACAGAAATCACTCCGGCTAATAAGAGTAAAGCAGGAGCGTTTCTCTGCTGGTGTTGCAGTCGGGAGGAAGGTCTCAGTCCACAGCTCGCCGAGCACGCGCCCCTCGTCAGTAATACTGGCCTCACCTGCTTCCTCTCCCTCACCTGGTCTCAGCGTAGCCGTGGTAACTTCAGTCGCTTCCAGTAACTTCATCAAATTCAGATGGTTTGCTAGATGTGTGTCTTTTTGAGGGTGTGATAAAGTTTGTGGTCTGTCTTTCTTCACTTTATCTCCCATTTTTCGACTGACTTCAAACTTTCGTGTTGCTTCAGAGAAATCGGATGTTTTTTGGGGTGAATTATGTTCTTCCGAACTCCCTTTTAAAACTTGTTGTAATTTGTTTTCAGTCTTTTTGGAGGATTTATTGCAGTTTTTCTTGTCGGTTTCCCCGACCTGTGATCCCGTCTTAGAGGCTGAACCCGATAGAGCGGATAGAGCTCGACTGGGTCTGAAATAAATCCTTCATCGTCCAGAGGTTCTGTTGGTCGCTCTGAAAATGTGTTCACTCTTAATTTGTGCCCGAAGGCCGACCCTCCATCACTGTCGCTCAGCAGGATGACATCACAGTAGCACCGGGAATTAGGAAGTGAGTCATTAAATGAGCTGCATTCAGTGGATTATCAGAGGAACGGAAATACACAAATACCAACGTGAAGTGGAAGCAGGTTGGTTGAAAGCCACAGCAGGGCCACTGAATAGCAAGAACCAGTGGCAATAATTCCAGATAATTTCAAGGTGCCGTTTAAGATCCGTTATTACATACGTTTTTGTTCAGCCTTGAGCAGGTTCGAACTGACAGTCTCTGAAAAACACCAACTCTTGGACTACATCAGCTCCAGATCTCGTCTTGCTCTGACGTAAAGTGCCAGCCTGTCACACGCAGCTCGCTGCTCGGGGCATTTTAACCCTGTCATGTCAGCATGCGGCCCCTCTGTCAAACTCGAGGAGGCGGGGTCACACCAGGCTCGCAGGAAAGCAGTGGGACAGCGGATTTCCTGTCATTTTCCCCAACAACCCCGTCATCCATCAGACCAACTAATGGACCCGGAAGGAATACAGGAGAGGCTGAGAGGTGCGGGGAGAGGTGGTGGAGGAAGGAGCCGAGAGGAGAGCTCTCGATTGGGCTGTTAATGATTCCTGCTGCTCTCATCAACATGCAGATGTGAAGCCACAGTCGGCCCTCAGTCATCTGAACAGGCACCGACGCCGCTGCTTACTGCCGTAATGTGGGCTTTCACAGCCGCCGTGCCGGAGCGGAGGTGAATGATGAAGGGAGGAAGTCAATGATATGAAGGGAAAGCAGCGCAAGTGCACATCAGTCTCTCCAAATGATGGATGCAGGCTGAGGGCAGAATAATTGGCGGTGCCACTGCAGTGATGGAGGGCGGTCGAGTGTTTGTATGTTTGGCGTTTTTTTTTTCTGGGGTCGGATGGTGACGGGCATCGTGGATCTCCACTTGGCGGAGTCGTTTTTTTTGCCCTGCTGCGGCAGCTCTCAGTAAACAGATAAATCGCAACAGGTAAACAGTGCTGTCGACGGCGAAGTCAGTGATCATCAAAGTCTCGGGTGTTTATTCAGCTCCAAAAAGAGGGATCGATGAGCAGAAAGGAGGGGCTCTGACATTTGCCAGTAGGTGAGCTGTGATGGGGGAAGAAGAATGTGACGACAGTTGTGTTTTCAACTTTCATCGCGGGACCACGCCGACATCTGTCCCCCCCTTTACAGACGCCGCTGACATGGACCCGGACCTGTCCAGGTTGGCGTCTCTGGGCTTCGCCGGTTGTCTGTCGGTGGTCCGCTTCAACACCATCAGCCCGCTGAAAGCCGCCCTGTTCCACGCCGACACCAGCCCGGTTGTCATCGGCGGCCCTCTGGAGCGCTCCAGCTGTGGCTCCGCAGCTTCAGCCAATCCCTACGCAGCCGAGAACACACACCACCTGTCAGGTGAGAGGAACAAGACTGTTGGTCCTTTGACTCTTTGAGCATATCAAACTGTATTCATCATCGACAATAGTGTATTTGTCTGAGCTTTTCTGTTCAAATGTGTAACTGTGACAGCAGAGTCCAATATGTTAAAAAAAAAAACTTCTCAATTAGCCTCCATAGCACTGGGAACTCTGCCTGTAGTTCACAGAAAAATTAGCTTTAACGAGGAATAATTTTGTTGTTTAACTCTTTAGTTTTTCCTTTAATTAATATTGATAATTAAAGGAAACTGATAACATTCATCTTTACCTTTTTTGCCACATAAATTACATATGAGCAGTATTACAAGTTATGGTAAAACAACTGTGATTTATTATAAGTTTCAACTTCCTTGTTTCTCATCATCTGTTGATTTCAGCCTTTTTCTGTGGAAACCAGACAAAAGCTGATTTATTTTTTCCAGCTCATAAATGCCTCATTCATCACTTGGAGAGCAATCCCTGTTTTTTTTTGAGGGGGAGGGGGGGGTACTAATGATGGCGTGATCAATGTTTTAATTAAATTGGAGCACATGGGAGAATCCTTGGGGATTTTAATCCTCCGGACTCGCTCTCATCCAGTTTACGACGCTTTAGTTGAATCATCTGGGGAGTCCATTGTCGTATTATTCTCCGTGTGATCTGACTGATGTTCTGATCTTGTGCCTGCTTTGTCTTCCTGCTTCTCTCTCTCTCTCTGTCTGATACGATCCTAATTTTAATTTCTTTTATATTCTCCTCCACACGATTTCTGCTTATCTCGCTTCTCCTTTTTCGCCTTTGGTGACCTTTGAGTTTCATTTTTCTCTTCTCAATTTCTTATTTGCCCTCACATCTTCCTCCAACACCTCTCTCTCTCTCTCTCTCTCTCTCTCTCTCTCTCTCTCTCTTTCTCTCTCTCTCTCTCTCTCTTTCTCGCTATCTGTGTTTCTGCTGTAGACCATTCTGGCTCTCTGGGTTCAGGTCAACCTTTAGTCAATGCCATCAGGAGTGACTCGGCTCTGATTGGAGGTACTCCACTGTCATTCAACTTTGCCCTCTGCTTTCCCTCGCTAGTCTCTGAGAATACAAGGTTTAAGTTTCCACTCTGAATATGAATGAAGTCTGTGTTTACTCAACGGGTCAATGTTGTGAGAAAAAATGCCAGACTTGAAGAAAGCCCCGTATTGACGTGCTGGCAGCCTTATAAAAGTTAAAATTTGCCAGCACACATTGATTCTCGGTGACGACTGAAAAAGTTCAATCTATAATTGTGTAGATGGAAAAAGGTGAGACCTGAAAAGAAGTTATTTCAAGCTGTCTCGTCCACAAAGCTCTTTTAATTAATCCAATGCAGAAATTATTTGCTGATGGAATACTTTTATCTTAAAAAGCAGTCGCCTCATGATGTTGTGTAATATTAAATGGATTTCTGAAGGATTTCGCACGTCCAATTAAACGAGTCCTGCTCCTGTATTCCCGAGGCGTGCCCATTAGAGCAGAAAAGCTTGATTTAAGATGGTGTTTAATATCCTTGAAAGCTAAATCAGCAGGATAATCATAACATTAGGGATTTTAAACGGAGTCAGGCTGTGGCAGTCTTGTAACCTGATGGTTTTTTTGCAGGGGTCATAGCCGTGGTCATCTTTGTGATGGTGACCGGCCTGGCGATAACGGCCAGGTTCCTCTACCAGAGGAAAGACACGTACCGAAACCAGGAGGTGAAGGGAGTCAAGCAGGAGGAGAGCCCCGATTTCCCCTACAGCAACCCGTCAGACTCCCAGAACCTCTCCTCCGAAAACACAAAGGAGTATTTCATTTAACTGGAGGCCTGGTGACCAAATGTCCTGTTGGCCTTTGGACAGTAGGGGGCGTCGAACCCCGCCCGCTCTGCGGGACTTTTGCGGTGCATTCGAGAGCCACCTGGACACTTCCTCGGCAACGGTGGCTCTGCAGCATGTGACGAGCAATTACGAACAATTCACACAATGTTATTTTTCTTTCTGTTGCTTTACTGTAAATTGTGAATAAACTGATCCAAAGGAGCAACTGTGTTGGACTTTACAGTGTTCATATTCTTGCTCCAGCAACTGTAAATACTGAAAAATGTAAACATGGATTTATTGTCTTTGTAACAATCTCTGGCTAATGTCACTTTGTCATATTGAAATGTTAAAAGTGATGGATGTATCAGTGCTTTTATTGTATATGGGAAGTGAAAATGTATCCTCTTGTGTTTGGACTCAACTGAGGACAGACGGAAGTCAACGGTCTTATCAGCAGGACAGATTAGAGATTTACCCAAATCAAAAATAAATTGGATATTTCATCTTTAAATTCAAGTTTTGAGAAACGGTTGTTTTTTCACCCCACCCCCACCACACTCAGATACCTCCTCTCATTTTGAATGCAAATTATACATTGTGTGCATCTCGAGATTTCCGAGTATAAAAAAGAAAGTTGGATGTTGTTGTGAAGTAATTTAAGGTTTTTGCCTTTATAGAAAAACTGATGTGGCTTTTGTGACTAACTAGGAGACATTCAGTCACACTCGTGACTCACCATACATCCTCATAGTGAGCTATTATAGTTCTACTTTCTTTAGATCTAGATTTTACATTAGTGAATAGTTTCCCGCCTTTTTTCTCATGAACAGTTTGAAGGTTTTACATAGTCGGCGAAAACAGAACACATATTTTCTTTAACCGAGAACGTTTTGGTCGGTCGACAACAGCAACGTGATTGGTCAGAAGTTTGTAGTGGGCGTGGCCAGCGTTTCTCCTCATCCAGACAGCAATGTCACCAGTGATACCAAGCCAGTGAAGACGTCATTCTTTCCAGAACTTTTACACGTTGTTTGAAAGATCCACACCGTAACAAACCTTGTTCTCATTCTTTCCATTGCGAGCAAACAAACCTCTCTGAATCTGAAATGCTCTTAAAGCTCACAAGCATCCATCCATCCAGAGGCCCGTTGTACACATGAAGGTCTTTGTAACCTGTCACACTGCATTTGATGTGTGGTTCGATGGCAATGAGTACCAACCTCTTTGAGCCTCTGACTCACTTTGCCACTCCAAGTTTCGAAGAAACTGCACAGTCATCTGAAGCTTTACAAAGTTGGCTCAGCAGAAATCAGAGCGGCTGCTCTTATGTAACGTAGCCCATTTAAACCTTGGGGAACAAGCCAAAACAAAGCAGCAGTATCTCGCTTAACTAGAGACGGCACAAGAATGTAACTTCTTCTCTTCCAGTGGTGCAAACTGTTAACACAACTTTGGTCGTTTTGATTCATTTCAAAGTACTTTTCTATGCGGAGGCGATTGGGGACATGAATGACAACCAGGGCGAGCTTGACATTCAGTTTATCCTTAAATACAAGGAAATGAAAACCAAATATCATTCCGTCCAAATTCTTCACATTTATATTTTACTTAGGATCCCTGGTTTAAAGTGTTTTGGTTTTTTTTCTCTGAATACTCTCTCCCGCATGCTGCCTCTCTTGGCTCTCTTAATATCTTAAAGGGTTTTAACACTAACAGCAGCCAGAAAACTACAACACCGTCACTGTCTGTCACCTCGTTCACTGCACGCTGAGACAGTTCATGTGTTTTGAAATGCTAATCTGCTTTGTTCTGGCAGGTGGATTGTGATTTGCTGGCAAGAAGAGAGGGGTGGGGTGATAGCGAGAAGACAAAGAGATAATCTGAGCAAATGTGTGAGAGCAGATGTGGGCCTGATGAAAACACATTCTGATTTTAACACTTGAAAATGAGGCAAATCCCTCCATGTGTTAATCCACCTCGCGTAAATAGTGCCGTGCGGCTGATGGAGAGAGGACGAGATGTAGAGAGGGGAATCGACAGCAAGCTGTTTATCAACACGTGCCATCGTCTCTCTCTGCGAGACCCCAAAGCACAGATGGGATTTTAATGACTAAAGTTGCGAAATCTTCAAAGTGCGACTCTAAACTTCTGCTGCTCGAGTATTAGGGTTTTTTTTTCTCCAACTGTGTTGGAGGTACTGGCCTGGGCTCTGCCATCGGTCACTGGCAGATATGACATGCCATGAAGACAAAAAACAGAAGAAACCTTTTAACGAGGTTGTTCGGTCAAAGCAAAGTCATGGTCAATGAGAATAAAACACGCTTTTCTCACACTGAGTTGTTAATTCTGTTTTTTCCTTACCATACTTTGTGATGAAGTAAAAATGTCAGGGTTTCCTGGGGAAAAAATTCACTTCAAAGAACCTTGGCTTGGCCACAGGGGGAGTGATCCAGGAACCTTTCGATCTCCTGGCTCAAGCTCTACCAACTGAGCTATTTTGCCACAGGTTTGACTGGCGGTTTTAGGTCATCACAAAGGCTAGGAATTCCGATTAGGTTACATGGAAAAACAAAAAGTTCAGTTAAAGGAACTTTGGCTTTGCCACAGGGGAATCGAAACTGGAACCTTACGATCTATAGGCTACCAACTGAGCTATTTATTTGGGGGGGGGGGGGGGGGGGTTGTGCTGAAG
>JAUESE010000048.1:4507068-4519042 GCA_032274725.1 Malacoctenus triangulatus | reverse complement strand
GAGGTGTGGCGTGAGAGTGTGAGAAGCCAGTCAAATGCGTGAGTCTCACGGCCAATGCGTGAGAGTTGGCAGCTATGTGATTGTCATTTCTTCCATCTTTGATTCGACAGAAGATCACAGAGAGGCCAAACGTTCGCTCTGTCGCCTCGACGCCGAGGGAGGACAGACAGCGATGGTGACCTTACCGACACTGTCAGAAGATCTGAGGCTCCAGCTGGTCTCACCACAAACAGCAACAAGCATTCGACAGCTTTGACCACAGTTTTTAAGGCGTGACGGAAGATGTCATGATGATTGCTCATCTTTTGTCTGGGATCAACTTAAACTGCCAGTTTATATGAGCCTTTAGGGTTAGTGTATTGTATTGTTTGACCTTTTTTTTTTTTTAAATTAGGCAATTAGAGACGTGAAAAATACTTCATTTGGTATTTGCAAAGAGAGAATCAACTTAACATCATATATTGTACAGTTTCTTGAATGGAGATTTTCTGTTTGAGATGACATTGTATGTTGAACAGAGGATGATCATGAACACACAACAGTGTTACTTGCTGAACACTTTAAACACTTTACAAACTTTGCGTTTACCTGAAAGTCCAGTGTGTCATTTCCACCACCATCTACAATGTTCGTTGGGTTTTCTGTAGAAACATGGCAATGCAAGAAAGGGGCATCTACATAGAAAGGGCGGTGAACACGTGTACATATTAGTCTGAGGTGATGAAAACCAACACATTTCATTTTAAAATGATTAATTCTATTAAAACCAAGCGGTGATGAATTCCACCTTTGCAAGTAAACCTCCTCTAACGCTGCTGACGAAACCACAGACTGGTCCTTTAATTGTTATCTGTTTGTGCCTCGCAACAATGCAAATGTGAATTGTTCCCTCAAACAAATGGTAATTTCCTGGCTCTCTCGATCTTCATTGCATTGAACACAAAGACTCAATAAATCCGATGCCTTGGGCGCACCTTGTGATTTATCCTCCCACTGTGACAACAACTCTGAGCACAATTTAGAGGTTTGTCAGTTAAACGCTTAATGCACAGCCTGCGAACAAAGGAAAAGAATACATTTATAGAGCTAATATAAAATAAAAGCCTTCAATTTAAACCTTGTCAGCTATTTATTGTGGTTCTTAAGTTCCCAGAGCACTTTTGAAAATCATGAAACCAAATTGAACAATAGCAGAAAAAAAACAGTTTGAAGAGTTATTTCAGAGCTCGCCGAGCGTCAGATTTGGCATTCGGAAGCACATGTGTGTCTCTTTGTCTCTGAGTCTCGGCCTTCATCGGCGTCGCCGGTGCTGATCCGTGCGGCCACAAAGGTCACGCCTTGATTGACAGGTGCGTCGCGTCTCCGAGCTCCCCAACTAACTTCGGCAAACTGCTCGGCGTGCGCGTCGCCGCCGACTGCCGCGGCGTGAAATGAGCTTTAATTATCGCCAGTTATTACGACTCTGATGTTGTTTGTGCTTTGTTGCGCTCCAGCAGACGCTGCCTTGTTTGGTTTGTAGATGAGCCGAGTGTGTTGTGGCTGAACATCTGTGTGGGAGAGGATCGGAAAAGAACAACACTCCAAGGTGTTTCTGACCATCATTGTTTCGCAAAAACCACCGATATCCGACGAGGAGGGAGGACATTCAGACGTTTTCTTTGTCATCGTGTGAGGAAAGCTTCTCCTCCTTACTGCTTAGCACTTGTACTTCCAACATGAAAGGAGCTCCACAGGTGTTTCCAGCTGCTTCAGGTTACTTTAAGTAAAAGGGGTAATCGAGTGGTTTGTTCAGACCTGCAGGAGCTTTAGAAGAAGCCTCATCAGGGGTTGAAAACAGCTGTGTGGGTGGACGATCTACATGTATAATGTTGGACTGAAGATTACATTACAGGAGCCGGTGAAGGGCTGAGAGCAAACCTGAGTGATGGGACTGAATCTGTTAGGAAAGCAACAGACTCTGTTTAGACTCGGTCCAGAATAAATTGGCAGCAGCCGCTTGTATCCAGGCAGTATTTGTTACAATGGACGAGTCAGTCTAAACAGAATAAACAAATCTTATGGCTTTAAGTTGTTAATGTGACATGAATGAACAGAAGAAAACAAAAGACGGTGAAAATGTTGTTTAAAAAGTGGCTTCATCAGTTAACACGTACTGACTGATAACTTAGGAAATGCGGCTTGTTTCCAGGCTGATCCAAAGATGCTTCAGCTTTGAACTCTGCCTCAAACCAAGAAAGTTTCCCCTTTTAAAAGTCTGCACCGACTTATGGCGCGTTTCAACGCTAACACCATTTCTCCATATTAATTGAATCATTTCGATGGAGCCCTTTTGATTTCTGCTGCATTTACATTCCATTAGGAGCAGAAATATTCCACTACTTCTTCCAGACTCTGCAGCCTTCACACATTTCCACTAACGACCAACACGAAACCAAGCAAGGACCTCTACTGCCACCCGCTGGCCAAAGGCAGGAAAGCACGTTTGGAAGTACTCACAAAATCCCCAAATACCGGATAAGAATAAATGACAAAAACACAACAAAAGAATCCTCAAACACACTCATGACAGCTTCATCGAACACAAAAAAGTAAAGTCTCGATGAAGGTGTACAAAACAACCTCAATGTGACTCACAAGGGGCTCCAGAGACCATCAAGAAGAGACAAAGGCACACAAAATTTCACCTTCAGTGTTTCTGTTTGTGTTCCAACATGAGAAGAAAAACCTCCAACATCCCAAAAGAGCCTTCGTCTCGTAATTAACCAGGACTGAATGGGATTCATTGTTGCTCATAGTGCTTGACAGAGTGCACCACAAAAGGAGATTCACATCTAAAGCGTTGCAGGCACACATTCTCTGCTTGTTTGTACGTCTGAGTTGTTGTGTTGTGTCTCACTTTTACAAAAGTGGCAAAAAAAAAACAAAACAGGAGGAAACACAAAAGCTCGTCTCCTGTGAAGTCTTTTGTTTCCTCCTAATTCTCTCAGCAGACACCCTGCAGCCAACAGAATCATCAGGTGTTTCCTGAATATTCATTAGAGCAGAATATTACCTTAATTTATACTGAAAGTACTCTCGCTGCAAAAGTCTTTTATTGCGCCACAGTTTGCTTTAGGTGCGAGCGCATCGTGGTTGCTCGTTTTTCGTTATTACCCAGACATTAGCTGTGGGTTCTCCCCGTAAACGAGCGTCTTCTGCTCTTTATAACCTCCTGAGGAAACAGTGAGGCGACCAAAGCGTCTCTTTAGGTCTCCTAAAGTTTGTTTTGTTAAAGTCAGCAAATCTCAGAGAAAACCTGCTGATCGCTTTGTCTCCTCACAGCCTCCAATGAAATACTGTATCACTGACTTACACACACGTATTCAGGTGGTGTCATGCACACATATGAGCTCAATTGGTGACTCTAAATTGTGTATAAGCGTAGCTGTGTGTGTATGTGATGGGGTGTCACTTTGTCCCGTAGGAGACCAGTGACGCCCCCCTCGTCTAGGTGGTCACCCCGCCTTCAGTCTGAGCTGTGAGTGGCTCCATCACGCCCTGCATAAACAGGATCAACATTAACTCAACTAGTTCCTGAAATCTTGTTCAAGGAACTCTTTAGAGACTCACTTATTCAAAAAGGTCAAATCCGTCCAACTAAAAAGCCAAAAACAGTTATCTCTCCAGCAAAAAAAAAGGAAGTTAGGACACACAATCACACGACTCGGAGCTGCTGTCTTACATTTTATTGTGATGGGGAGTCATAAAAATGGAGCAAACCTAAAATAAAAACAATACAAAAAGACAGTGGATTTACAAAGAGTGTGAGGACGACAAACAATAATGCAGCCTTCGACAGTACAATGGAACAAGTTGGCACAGAACAGAAAAACGAGGTGGCGGGACGATGCAAATTTGGCTTTCAAAATAAAAAGGTGTGGGGGGGGGAGAGGGGAGACAAGTCATGTCTTCATAACAAGATCCTTCATTAAAACGGCAACGACTCATGCTTTTTAAAAATCACAGAGTTTTAGAGTTCAGTAGCTTTATAACAACGCAAAGACCGGATGCACATGTAACAGTTTTCTATTTCTCACTTCATTCCTGTCTTTTTTTTTTCTTTTTTCTTTGTAGCTTAAAACAAGAAGTCAAGTTTACAGAATACATGTTTGTTTTTTTTCCTTTGTATTTTTTTTGTGAAAACAAACCTCAGCTCCCAGAACCACGTGTTGGGATCTCTCTGTTTGTCTTGAGATTATTTTTCATACTAAAATATATTATTGTATCAATTCAAACTACAGTAATGTACACTACAATGTGTAATAAATAACCATAAAAGAAAATATAAAAATAAGACACATAAATATAAAAAAGTCTTCTAAAAACTAAACAGGTATAGTTTTTTATTCTTTTTAATCTGTGAAAAGGGCTCTAATACTGCCATTGTTGACAAAAACATACAGAGGACACACAATAAAACAACAAAAATAAATTCAAAAACAAACTAATACGATAAACACTGTTCGGTAAAACCAACTTAGAACTCTTCAACAGAGACCACATTCACTAACGCTTGTTACCTGAAGTGCGGGACAGCTTGCCACCATTTGTGTTTATCTGAAAACAAGTGCATAAGTGTGAAGAAACAAACTGAATATGTCGTGATTTTGCTCCAATTGATCTGGATTTCGCTTTTGTTTCCTTCCTGAGCCAAAGCTCACGGGGACACGATGTGAAGTCAGCGAGCAGTTGGCTTTCATTTTCACACCAGAAGAGGTTGTTGGGTTTTTTTTGTCTTCCACAAGTCGTGAGGTTCAGCGACGCAAACTCGGAGAGTGATTATATCTCGCGGTTAAAAAGGCATCTTACATCCACAGGACTGCTCGGTCTGCACTGTTCCTCCGCCACAGCAGGTTTCTGCACCTCCGCAGCCGATCGCTGCTGAGGTTGAGTTACTAGGCAACAACTACAAAACTACTCCTTCGCCAAAACACCAGCACTAGTATTGTGATCAAAATGCCTAATTTTCACATGAAAGTTGCACTTTTCGGTTCGCGGATCGAATAATCCAGGGGTGTTAAATATATGGCCCACAAGCTAAAACTCTGAGGGAGGGTCTAATCTGTGGGACGAGGTGTTGAGATTAAAAAGTAATTTCATCATAAGAGAGGCTGTCGACTCCCTCTTCAGTCTCTGATTTGGCAAAGCATTACAGTGAAGCCAAGCACTATAAGAAAGCAGGAGCCTTCAAAGTAAAAGCACTGGTCGAAAACTTATTCACACTTTGTTTGAACCTTTAAAATTTGGAAAAGTCAGAGGAGGCCGAGGGTCCCGGGTCCCCCTTCTGTGATCTCTCGTGACTCCAAATTGGGAATCAGTCAGTCAGTGGAGGTAAAAAGACATGAAGACAGTGCTGCAGTCAAATTGAGAATGATTCAGTGAGAACACGAGTGCTCAAAGAAGGATGAAGAAGAAAACGCTTCAAAAAGTGTTCGGCTGTTGATAGAACTTTTAAAAGTGCTTAAAAGGTTAAATTTTACAATGTACTTTGAGTTATTTTTAAAATATCATGTTGCAATTTTACTCGCCTCCTTTATTTGATCTGTGAATTAATTTGACACCCCTGGATTAACTCATTTCATAGTATAAACACCAAACACTTTCAAGTAGCAGCTTTGCCTCTGTGATGACGTGCAGCTTTTGTAAACGAAGTACTTTCAGGTTTGACTTTTGGCAGATAAAACAAGACATGAGGAGACCCCCTGCTGGGCTGTAAAGTTCCCACTACAGCTAGAACAGAAGAGGGGGGGGGGGGCGGATTAACTGATAATCCAGGTGCTTTAGGCCTAAATACTGTCGGACGACCTTCACGTGTGGCGCCATCTCTAAAAGGCCTCGAAAAAAAAATCATTTCACAGGAAGTCGTTTTCGATTGTGACAAAATCTGCTGTTCTGTGCAAGTCAACAAACATTAGTCAATGTGGAAAAGTAACAGTGGGACATAATACTGGCTACATGTGTGAAGAAGAAGAAGAAGAAGGAAATAATAACACTGTTCAATGGCACTTTTAACAGCACACAGGTCTTGCATAAGGCTGGAGGCATTGGGGTGGAAACAGGAAAACAGTCCCGATCCTTCACGTATAAGTATGACTTCATATATAAGCTGATAATACTGAAACACTGACTGAAAGTCAACCCAAAGAAAAAAAAAGAAAAAAAAAGAGGAGGAGCTTGGTAAGATTGAGCGCGTCTGTTTTGGGACCCGCGGCTGAGCAGGAAGGCTCGCTCTTCCCCGGCCTTCCGGCTGCGCCGGGTGGCCGAAACGAACGCGCCCGATGCTGGCTTTGAGGTTGTGACTCTACCTTCCCTGATAGGACAAATTTGGTTATGGCGTTACAGAAGCCGCATCCCGGCCACTCCCCCCGTCCCGCCCGCCCGCCCGCCCGCCCTCAACCCCCCGACCACCCGAGAAACACTTTGTTTTCCTTAAGGCTAACAGTCAAACTGAAAAACCAAAGTAATGCTAGCTAGCAGAGACTAAACACGAACACAAACGACATCTTGCTAGCTAGTGTACATATATAACACTGAAGGGCATACGATGCATGAGGCATGTATCCATAGGTAAACCAGGAATACTGTAGTGCAGAGGTTTTTGTTCGTAGAACTCAATAAAATACTGATTTAGGAAAAAACTTCATTGGCAATAAAAAGGTATAGAAATCTTTCTCGTCTTTACAGGTTAAAATGTCTTCAAACAAGGACAAGGTTAGTAACACTGGCTGAAAGGAAAGAAAACGAAACCACCTGGGATGTCTCAGTAACAACTCTAACAAGTGAATGGGTGAGCTCTACTTTAAAATCTGTACTTCTATAAACAATTTCAAACACTGAATAATTCATTTTTCACAAATAAAAAGTCACCGATTAGCTTTTGTTTGTTTGTTTGTTTGTCGTCTTTTTTTTTTTTTCT
Source organism: Malacoctenus triangulatus (assembly GCA_032274725.1). NCBI lineage: Eukaryota > Metazoa > Chordata > Actinopteri > Blenniiformes > Labrisomidae > Malacoctenus > Malacoctenus triangulatus. Next base: position 4,512,087 of record JAUESE010000048.1, on the reverse strand, counting down.
TTTGAGTTCAGGCACACCTGGGTTTTTGTACACAGTAGTGGACCGTTAAGATCAGGCAACTGCCGCGACTTTCCTCCGATGGCATGAAGCAGTTTTGAATAAACGAGCTCGAGCTTCCATGACACATTCGAACGCTCCGCCCCCCGGAGCGTCCTTCCTCTATTTGGCGTCTGTCACCACTTCCTGTGTGGCGTCGGAGCCGTCGGAGCCGTCGGAGCCCTCCCTGATGCTTTTGTCCGTGTTGGCGTCGCAGCCCGCCATCGCCTCCGCGCCCCCCCCGCCTGCCGGCTCCTCCTTCTCCTCGCTTCTGTCCTCCGTCTGGCCGCCGCCCTCGTGGCCCTCCGCCAGCTCCACCTCCACCACGTCGAACACCATCTCCTCCTCCACCTTCTCCCTTTCCGTCTCTTCCTCCACTTCCTGCGGCTCTTCCTCCACCAGCTCCTCTCCGTCCTCCTCTTCCTCCTCCTCCTCCTCGTCGAAGTTGCCCTCGTAGATCTCGCACTCGCCGTCGTCCACCTGCACCACCCGGATGTCGTCCATGCACATGGCCTCGTCGTCGTCTTCCTCCTCTTCCTCGCTCTCCCGCTCGTCTGAGTCCAGTTGGGAGGGCGGGGTGGTGGTGCGGCTGTCCGACTGGGGCCCGGCGCCGGGGCTGCCCAGCTCCGGCTGGCTCTTGGCGGGCCCCGACCCGAAGTCCGGGCCCAGGCCGTCCTTCTTGCAGTAGGAGTAGCGGTGGTTCATGTGCTGCGAGTACGAGCCCGAGTGGGAGAAACGCTTGCCGCACTTGTCGCACTGGTACGGCTTCTCCCCGGAGTGCAGCCGCGAGTGCTCGATCAGGTGGTGCTTGTGTTTGAAAGCCTTCTTGCAGATGTTGCACTCGTGGGGCCGTTTCCCTGCAGATGAAGCAAACACACGATCGAGGGTCAGAGGAGAGTCGAAGGAGAGACTTTGGCCCGATTCCAATACTCTTCCTTTATCCTCAACCCTCAACCCTTATCCTTAACCTTCTTCCTTAACCTTAACCTTCAAATCGGCTAAAAACGGGACACTCCTTAATGCAGACTCTTCCTCAGACTGTAGGGGGCAGCATTACACCAAAGCAGTGTGAACACTTCAGAAGAAGAAGAAATTGGAGCAACAGCAGCAAAAGATGGTAAAAGATGGTAAAAAAAAAAATCAATGTTAGGCAACAGCGAGGTAACTAATCCATAACATGGACCTAAACTAAGAGAATACCATGTTTTTACTAATATTTAGATCTCCATTAACAAAAAATGTACATTTGTAGCTCGCCGTCTTCGCCGCCATGCAAAAACGCAGTGCATTCTGGGTAATCCTCAGTTTTAAGGAAGGAAACAGCCATTTTGTTCCTCAAACTCGCTCCTTAATTTACCTTAGTAGGAATTGGTACAGCACTTGGTCATCGCGGGAGCGACCATTTTAAGGAAGAAGGTTGAGGGTTGAGGATTAAGGAAGAGAACTGGAACGCACCGTTTGCATCACATTCAAACCACTCAGTTTGTGTCATTCTCCCAGATTAATTCGACTCTTTGAGCTTTCGGAGTGCTGCAGGTGAAAGTTTTAACAAAAGCTCGTCTCTTTCCTGAGCACCATCTGCGACACTGTCAGTGTGAGTGGTGGCGTTTAGGTTAAGTCACACATACACACAGTGTCGAGGTGCAGTATCGAGATAAATGCTAACAGATGCAATAAAAACACATTCCGGCGCGACATTATTCGGACCTTCAGGGAATTCGTTTTCCCCACTGAACTCACCACACAGGTCACGTCTGTACAAACACTGATGTCGACTGATTCCAGTCTGCTGCCTTTACAGGCCAGGTGCTCCATAAAAAGTTACAGAGTACAACATATTTAACGAGAGATGACGTAACCGGTGAAATAGCAACCTTCAAAACTGCAACCCCAGTGAGGAACCAAACCCAAATCCCAAGTCTTTGGAAATACATAAAACATAGTTCCCACACATTGGAGGTGATCTGAGGTGCATCGTGTCTCCAACATGACGCGCTGTCTGAGGGAAGCGAGCTCCTTGAAGTGTACCTGTGTGCTCGTATTTGTGTCGGAGCAGGGAGCTGCCTTTCTGGAAGACCTTGGAGCAAAGATCACAGGGGTAGACGCCGTTTTCCAGCCGACGCTTCTTCATCGAAGCGACCGAATCCGAGTCGTTCTGCTCCTCCGGAGCCGAGACCACGTCAGGGCTGCTCTCTGAACACTTCTCCTGCTGGAAACGGAGAAGAACAGGAGGAAGTGGATATGACATCGTTATGTGCACAAGCACAAAAGAGGAAATTCGTAATCACAACACAAATTCCTCATAATGCACCAGCGAGAGGACGATTAATGCTTAAAGCTCCTTTGCAATCAAGGAGTTCTCGATATATGCGTCTCGATACAGGTGCAGTAATGAGGTTGCCTACAGAACGAGGTCTTTAAAAATAAATGTGCACATTCAGTGAATCTGAAGAGTTCCAGCTGGCGAAGACGACGATAGTTTGATATCTAGTTAGGTTCCAGAAAAATGGATCTGAATATTCTCCAAAAGGCTGCGATCAGCGCCGCTTCATGAGCTAATCTGATGCAGGAATGTTGACTGCAACACAATGATCGTAAAACTCACAATTACCTCTAAACTAAGAGAACATGTCTTATTTTGAAAGTAGAGCTTCCTCCCTCATGTTATGCACCCCACTGGCTAAATCTTTGGGATGTAGGTATGACATGATCTTTACTGACTAAAATTTAGCTCTTACTCTCTTTAGTTTTGCTTCTTCCCAAACAAACAAAGAGCTTTAATCTCACAGATTAATGCAGTTTCAGATATATCAGATACCAAATACACTTCTGGATTTGCATCGCTGGTTTATTTCATTCGTTTTTCACAACTTATTCCCAACGTCCTTTGAACGTCATTCGGACACTTCACAATCATCTGTAAAACACAACTCAGTTTGATGAACATATTTTGAAGATTTTGAAAAGAGGGAACATTTTCAGGCACAAACAAATGGAGCAAGTCTCGTTTTAGGTAAATGCAACAATCGGTGTTGCTGCTAACACGTTTGGCCGGTGGCGCGCCACCTCCCTGCTCCTGCTGCTGCACCCACCTTATGGCCATTGAGAACCACCGTCTTGGCTCCGGTGGCGCTGCCGGCCGTAGTGGCGTAGGTGTAGGTGAGCTGCGGGATGAGGATGGTGCGCTTGGTGGCGGTGTTGATGGTGCTGAGGCAGCCCACCGTGCCCTGGCTGGCGATGGCCACCAGGGTGGGCAGCTGCGCGGCAGTGACGATGTTGACGGGCCTGCCGGCCTGCGGCGCGGTGACGAAGATGGTGCGGCCGTCCAGCTGCTCCTTCCTCAGGCAGGTGAGGTTGAGCGGCTGCTCCTGCTGCTTGGCTGCGGGGGGCTCGTCCTGCTTCTTCTCCAGCGCCGCCGCCAGGTGTTTGGGCAGGGACAGGTCCAGGGGCTCGGCCTGCGAGTCCGGGGCCTCGGGGTCCTCGGGCTCACTTTTGACGATGACCAGGTCGCCGTTGTGGAGGCCGAGCGACGCGGCCTCGGACGGCGAGGCGCCGCTGCTGTCCGACGCTTCCCTGGAGCTGTTCTTCTCCGCTTCCTTCGCTTCGTCGTGACTCGAGCCGTCCTCCAAACTGGAGACGGAGGTGTCCGTTTCTTTGGAGCCCGCGGTGGGGTCGCTCCGGTTTTTACCCACCGAGTTCATTTTGATAAACCACTTCTTGACCACGTCTTCGGGGATGCTGACCGACTCGGAGATTTTGGCCAGCTCCTCCTCGCTGGGGTCGGCGTTGGAGGCGAAGTAGGTCTTGAGCAGCGAGAGGAGGTCGTCGACGGGCGACTCCTCCAGCGTCACGCCGGCCTCGCTCAGCAGCGCCGCGAACGACGGGTCCAGAGCGGCCGAGTCCACCGCCTCGCCGTTGGCCGCCTTGCGGTGCTGGAGGAGATGCAGCGCCTCCAGGTTGTCGGGACAGTCGTCGCATAGTAAACACGTGCTGGAGCTGCTTTCTTTTGGCATCGGCGCCGACTCCAGACTCTTCACGCTGTCCATCTCGGCCTCGGGGGCCGCCTCCGCCTCCGTGATAGGCTCCGCCTCTGGTTCTGTCTTCACGATGGAGAGGTCAGCCACCTCCGGGGTTTGAGGTTTATCCGTTTTCGTTGGCGTGGGAGCTGCCGCCCCTGTCGTCGTGATGACGGCGGGGACGGGGGCGTTGGTTTTGAGGATGAGCGGGGCGGGCTGGGAGGCGGTGGCGGCGGCGGAGGTGGCCGGGCTGATGCTGTAGTTGACGATGATCTTGGTGGTGCCGTCGTGGTCCACGAAGGCCGGCAGGCTGATGATCTGCTGCTGCGGCTGCTGCACCACGATGCCCTGCTTGCCCTGCGCCGTCACCACGCCGTTGGCCGAGCCCAGCACCTGCCGCAGCACGTTGCCGTCCATCGCCACCTTCAGCACGCTCTGCAGGTCGTTCAGGTTGATGCTGATGGGCGACACCAGGCCCACCGTCGGCACCACCATCGCCACGCCCTGCGGCAGCGCCGGCGCCGAGACGGTGGCCGCCGCCGGCGCCGCCCCCCCGTTCACCACGCCGTTGCTGCCGGCCGAGGTCGCCGGCGCCGCCATCACGGGCTTGCACTCGTACTCCACGGGCTCCGATTTGATCTGAGTGACGGGCAGCTGCTCCTGCAGCGGCTTGCTCTCCGTCTTCTCCTTGAGGATGACGCGGGCCGGGGCGATGACCACGGGCCGGGCCTGCGAGGGGGGAGGGGGCGGCTTTATCGACGTCCGGACGACGCCGTTTGGCGGAGTGGCGCCCACACACTTCTTGCTACTGATGTGGGAGCTGTAGGAGCCTGAGTGGGAGAAACGCTTCTTGCAGTTTGGGCATTCGTACGGTTTTTCACCTGAAAAGACGACAGAAAAAAATCAAATCTTTTATCAGTTTGGATTTGCAAACTTCAAGTCAAGAATTTTACTTTTAACCCTCCTG
>JAUESE010000048.1:4388676-4400333 GCA_032274725.1 Malacoctenus triangulatus | reverse complement strand
CCGCCACTAATTAGAGACTCCACATGATCCAACCAGGAATGGGGCATCTGGTAAAGAAAAGGAAAAGAAAAATCTCCCTCTCCAGCCCAAAAAACCAAAGTCACTGATCTAGTACGTCATGTGGTATAAAGAATCACTCTTCACTGAAGAGCTCCGCGGGTTATGGTTGCAGTGTGTACAAAAAGCAATGAGAAAGGGCACAATGTTGTTTTAAAAAAAGAAAGGCTGATTTATCTCATCTGAAAATCAAAACAGTTCTTGAGCCAAAGACAGTGATGTCCAGTTCTAATACAGCTGTCGCCGCACCACAATCAGATACGCAGTTTATTTTGGTGTAGTTTAAATGCAACAGAACAGGTTTGTGACAGTAACCTATCTATGTCTACGTTATGTTTAACATAAACACTTACATTCATATCCTTAAGAGCTCGCTCGTAAACAAACTATGCGAAAAGAAACGCTTTTTTTTCGCGATGGACGTTTCTCAGAGTTCGAGTATGCACGATAGAATTGCATAATGTCTGCCAATGAGAAAAGCATAGGGAGGATAGAATAGAAAGGACAAGCCGCTACAAGGAGACTAACTAGTAGAGACCCTCTGGGGGGAAGGGGGGGGGGTGTCTGGGCTTGGGAATGGAGGACAGACGGGGTACCAGAAAGTCAGTTTGGGAAGGCTGGGGAGGGATTCGGGGGGTTGGAAGTTGCCCCACAAGTTAAAGGGGCTCCTCCCTTTGGCAGTGGAACAGCACTCTTAGAAGTCAACGCAGCGCCGAGGGTGAGGGTATACACAATGCTCTTGTCGGACAAGAAGGCCATTTCAGTGTCAAGATGAGATGAAGGCATTCTAGTTGGCAGCCAGGTCACAGTGTTGGAGCTAAAAACCTCAGATGGAGATGACGGACGCAGTCTTTCTACACTGTCTTCTCTCGGCTGTGATCACGGGACTCTGGGACATGAAGAAGACAAATAATCATTCACAGAAGCACTTTTTTTTGTACCCATATTTTAGGACATTTCACAAGTGACGTTTTTCTAACAATAACAAGCAAGTGAGAAAAATAGCTGTCAAAAAACTCAAGACAACCCCTTCACTCAAATTCAAATGTAGAGACGTATCAGTGGTCGGAAAACTTCAAGGTTCTCTTTCCATTTTGCAGTTTTAGCCCTTGGCAGCTCCACTCTACAAGGTTTTTGATAGTTTTCCATTACAAACAATGAACACCTCAACATAGATAAGGTCGTCATAGCAACGTGACCTGAAACTTGTGTTTCAGTCGTCATTTGTTGTTAAACTAAACACACTGCAGCAGTGGACATAACGCATGTTGTTGGTTTGGTTCTCGGGAACGAAGTGTTTTCGCGACTGATCCAATGGCGTCGTGCCTCGGCCAATCAGTGGCCTGCACTCTGTTGATGTCGTGTTTTGAACTCGACTGAGCTCATGTTGAACCCTGGTCGAGTAGGTGCTGAACGTTTTATAGCAGCAGGTACAATTAACTAATGGAAAACCTGAAAAACCGAGTAGTCTGAGAGCAGCTTGGAGCAATGTAAGTACTGTTAGAAATGGCTCAACAAAAGAGCCTAAAGTGACTGAGTTTGGGTTTATATTTTCTTCCCTTTTTATGAGATTACAATCTATGTTGAAAATGTTTTATTTTTTTAATTCAGATTATTGATAAATAGATATATAAATTAAAAAATCAGAGAATTAGTAAGCGTTTGTTTGAGCCATCTTAAGCACTTGTTCAAGTTGGGTCAAAATGACTCGTCACTTAGCATACAAAAGCTGTTTTTTAAGAAGCCATATGCTTACAATTACTTATGCCTGACTTCCTCATACATCATTCAGCATTTAAATAAAATCCTCATGTACAGTCGGGGTTTAGTCTTCAGGCGCTCTGAAGCATGCATTGTTAATGGGGGGATAACAACTCTGAGAAATCTACATTGCAAAGAGCAAACATTTTAAAGGGCTGCATTGGTTTTTCTTCGTGCCTTTTTGGGATCTTGTAAATTCATGCAGGCCAAAAAATCCTCAAGGGTAGTATGTATTTAACTTGGAGAGTTATAGATGGTTTGGTAAAGTGGGGAAGTTGTCTATAATCTTTGATGTTTTTTGATGTTTATTTCCTTGTCATGACGACATCGTACCTGAGAGAGATGACTCCTGCTCATCTGGCGACACTGTCTCTTCGGAGACCTGCTGTGAATTGGTGACCTCTTGATTGTTCTCGTTGTCTTTCTCTGGAGCAGGATGGAGCTCCTCTGCTTGTTCCTCCTTGCCCTCCCCCTCCCTTTCCCCCTCCCCCTCCCTTTCACCCTCCCCCTCCCCTTCCCCCTCCGCCTCCCCGTCTCCCTCCCCAGAGTCTGTACTCCTGATGCTCAGGCGCCTCATGCGATACATCACGTCCACGTCTCTCATCCGGCCCAGTCGTTCCACTGCCACTCGACCCGGAGAGATGGCCAGCTTGTTCTGCAGGGCTTCCATCCGGTGGGAGGGGCCCCTGCTCCTCCGCTCCCCCTCCAGGCTGAGAGACAGTCTGCGGTCCAGATTCGGGGGCACTGAAAGCGGCAGCCGGTCTGGTGGAAACTCTGGCAACCCCGGGTGGTCTCGCCCCAGATGAGTCCGGAGACCGAGTCTATGCTCTGGGACAGCTAATGGCTTCTTCTCTTGCTCCTTCTTGCTGTCGGGCTTTGCTTCGCCTTGTCCCTCGCCTCCCTCCTCCAGCTGCTTGGCCGCCTCGCCGTCGGGTTCGTCTCCTGTGATGGCTTCGGTCGCATCCGACTCTCCTTCCTTCGTGACGTTTTCGTTCCCGCTCTGTTCCTCTGTGACTTGGAGGTCTGTTGGTAGATCGGTTGGCAATGTTGTGGATGCAGAAGACACATCCTCTGTGGCTCCACTGGCTGGTACGCTCTCAGCAGAATTAACTATGTTCAAACTGTCTGAGTTTTCTGCCTGAGCATTGTCTGTATTTTCACATTCTCCCACATTTTCCTGTGTCAGTGAATCCTGCTCTTTTGTTTCAGCGCACAGGTCGGACCCTGACTGTTTCAAAATGGAGTCGTTTGGCTCCTCCGGTTTCGCATCTTCCGCCGGACTTTCTGATGCAGCACTTTGGGGCGGACTGCCATTTTGATTGACTGAGCTGTCTGAGCTGTTCTCCTCGTGGAGCGGAGGCAACGGACCCTGTCTCATCTGATTCTCAAGCTCTCGTTTACAAATCGGACACTCCTCCTCTGATTCACCACTGAGATCTTGAAGGGCTTCTGTGTCGTTTGCTCTTGAAAGACCGGCAGGCGCTTTGCTGGCATCTGCTGGGTCCCTCGTCTGACGCAAAGCCTGGCATATGTCCTCGTAATCGGGAGGGCTCGTGAGCGTCGAGGCGTCCTGCATGGGCTGTCTGTCTGCCCAGGGAACCTCAGCAGCTGTGGTGTGCATGGTTGGACTGAAGTCACTAAGCGGCGTCTCGATGGGCTCGTCCGGCAGGTCGAGTTTGACCGTCCGGCCATCGTTACTCCTTCTGCGCGAAAGATGAGCAACAACCCTGTATTCTCTGAAGCCTGTCTCCCGAGGCGGGACCGGCAGCTCCTCTCTGAGCTGCTTGCTGAAGGTTACCGACTTGGTTGCCGGCCGGGAGAAAGCGCTCTTCACTTCCCTGTATTCTGGGTCAACAGACCAGCTTACTGCACTGCGCCTAAGGCTGCTGGGCTTGTTGAGAGGTTCTGATGTCAGTCGGATTTTAATACGCTCGGGAATTTGAACGGAACCATTGGGGACTTTATTGCTGGCAGTGCCCAGCTCCAAGATGTCTTTGTAGGCCTCGTTGAGGTCCTCTATGCACTTGTCCACGCTGGGCTGTTTGCTGCCCTGCTGCTGCTGCTGATCCTGGACTTCTTTTTTGATGGTCTCCAGCTCTTTGACGGCATCCCACGGCCGCTGGGCAGTCGGTTTCAGCAGGAACTGTTCGAAGGCCTCCTGCCCACCACTTGCTGCTGGCTTGGCCTCCTCCACATTTCCTGAGGGTGGTACTGCTGGCTGCTGAGCTGTGCTCTTGTTCAGCTGGTTGGAGAAAGTGGAGGTCAGGGAGAAGGCGCTGTTACTCGACAGCTTCAGGCTTTTTACTCCCTTTAAAGGAAAAGTGAAGGTCGAGCCCACGACGGCGCTGTTATCAGGGGGGACTTCGGTGCCAGGAGGAACAGGGTCTTGTTGTGCTTCCTTGTTTTCAGGGCCAGGTTTTCGGGCTTCCGGGCTAGTTTGTGTCTCCTGGTCTCGGTACTGGTTTGCAGGCCAGGATCCCGACAGCTTCAGCTCCTTGTAATGATTTATCTTAGGGGGCCTACAGGGTAACTTTTTAAACATTTTGCTGCTCGCTCGACTGCTCGTTTTGCTGCTCGCTATGCTACCAGTTAGTGCTTGCAGCTCAGCCTCAGCTGAAGATGTGCTTTGGAGACTTTGGTTTGTTAAATGGCCAGTTTTGTTGTCACTGGGGCTGTCTGCAGGGTCCGGTGACTTTTCATTGTTATTATTCTGATCGCGGATTGTCCCGGTGAGCTGTGGAGTTACAGGAACTGACACCAAACAAAAAATGGTTTCACTAAGCCTCTTTTTAAGATTCTTGGTTTTGTCTTTTTCTGGTGGTTCCGGTTGTTCAACCTTTTTTACCTCTGTCACTGTTTCAGTGACACCCTGGTCAGCCGGCTTACATGGCGGAGGTGGTGGTTTACCCAGAATAGATGAAGGAAAAAACTGACTACGGCTTTGTTCAGGACCTACGCTTTCACTTTTTCTTATAATACCCCTGTTGCACCATCGGTTACTGCTTTCGTTGTCACTGGGAGCTGTTTTGCGAGTTTCGGTATTGAGAGCTGGCCCCGGTTGGGGAGGAAAGGCACTATCACTTGTAGATTGTCCTGTAACCTTAGCAGGCGGAGTCTCTTTGTTCGTGTTACGGATCTTGTCTGAGTCGGTGAGAGAATTTCCGCCAGGCCCTCCTGAGTTTTGCTTTACTCTTGGGTCTTCTGTGGGTAGTTGACGGGCATGACTTGGTTGTTCTTCATGTCCGGAATGTACCTGCACTTGTTTTCGGTAGGACACACTACGATCAACGTACTGTTCCAGCCATGAGCCACTCGAGTGTCTGGTGAGCCACCTTCCGGGGTCCGACAAGGGCATCTGCAAGGCTTCTGCCCGCCATCTCAAGTTCGCCATTTCGTTGCGGTTCATGGAAACTGCTCTTGGGGGTAGGACCCTTTTATAAGATGGGGGTGGGATGTAGCCAGGGGGCTCCATTCCTGTGAGGGCAGACTGTTGTGCGAAATAGTCATGTCTCAGGTCCCCAATCCTTGGATAATAGATAGACCTGTCTTTTTGTTTGGCACCCTGGTCTATAGCAAGCATTTCTGCGCTACCCCTAGTCTGCTGGTGAATCTCATATGACGGAGGCTTTAAAGGCCTACTGAACCTGGGCTTTGGTAAAAGTGCAACATGGCTGCTTGGCCCAATATTCCTCCCCCACCGGTCCCTCACACCACCATAGATGTACCTACTATAAGGTCCAGAGAAGACAGTGCTGTTCAGCCGCTGTCTTTCAGGCAGGCTCGGCCTTGATGGAATTAACTCCCGGCCATCAGTTCCTTCTGGTGACAAAACTCTGGGGAGAGACTGAGACTTTGCTTTAGTTCGAGGGTGGAAAAACCCCTCAGGCGTCCTTAGGCGGTACTGGTCCTGAGCCCACCTTTCTCCGTCCCCGTCCGACAACTGCCGTCCCAGGCCCACAGCAGGCCTCCACTCCTCTGTGCCCAGGCTCTGGCACTTCCTCTCCCCGGTCACCCTCAGCTGACCGGGGCCTGCGTCTGGATCTCTTAACCAAGAAATGTCCTCCCATAGCTGCTGCGCTTGCCTCTCTGCCCTGTATTCCTCTGCTGTGATCAAGGCCTGGGGCCTCCACGCTCCAGCAGAGGCCCTCAGCTCTCTGCCATCAGCATAGTCCAGAAGAATGCTGAAGTCCTGGCCTCGCCTCCGCCAGTAGGAGACGTCCCTGTCGTCATGGCTCAGCGGCTCTGAATAAGTCAAACTAGGAACATCGTAGAACCTAAAAACATAAAGAAATTAGGTTAATGTGGTGGCATTAAATCACAGGATAAGATTAGAGGAAAATTGAAGATGACTAAATTTGATGAGACTTTTAATTCTTCCAAGGGAGCAATTTGACCTAATGACTATTAGTTAACACACAAAAAACAAGTATTTTGAAATTTCCTAAAGTAATGTGAAGATTAAATGGAAGAAAAACAATCCACGATCATTCAAAATTAGAACTGAATGTCAATGTCAGTCACAAGCATGGATTTTAGGCTTTGGCAGCGTTGCCATTTCAGGACAACTTAATCAACGAGCACCAGCACACGTGAGACAGAAGTGCTTAAGTCAGCACTTCCAAAGTCCCTTGAAGACACCATGAAATTGTGATGCTACTGCAATATGATCTGCATATTAAATTGTGCTGACCCTCTCCTGGAAGCTGGTCATCTGGACCGCCACTGTGGCTCTTTAAGAAAGCCTTTGCAGGAACATCTTACCGAATGATTTGATGTTAAAAAAAAAAAAAAAAGGATTCTCCACGTCTGTGACAAACGTTAATAAGAAAGGTCTTTTTACGCAAGAAAAAAACTTCAAGAAATATCTAGAACAAAATCATTATTACAACTGGAAAAAAATGTGAGAACTGGGCATGTTGTTTGGAGCTGATGCTGAAAGAAGTCCAAAAATTTAAAAATGTGGAATGAAATTTATATAAAATGACAACTGTGTGACAAGCGACTGTTGGCAGGTTCATGCCAGTGTTTCCACTACAGTGTGGTGAAGCTGTTTTGCCTGGAGATAATTTTAGTTATGGTTCCATATTTACCTCTCCAGTTAAGTAGATGGCTGAATTATGTGTACAGCTGAAACTAACATTTTAGCCATCGTATGCTGAATTGTGACAGTGAAGGTCCAAAAAAATACGAACTGCATAATGCTTCCCAATCTTTCTTTTAACATTTTGTGAATTTGTGAAGCTGTCCTTGCGATTTTCCTGCTGTGGTGAGGCAGAGGAGGCACTGTGATATTCCTGAATATCCTCAGGTCATCAGTCATATCCAAGCACATTTCAAACCGCCCTGATGACAGCCCGCCTTAACGATGGGGCTCGTGTGGGCTTGAAATCCTCATTGGATTTTTGAAAAAAAACAAAAAGTCTTTTCTGATCAAATAAATCAGCGCCTTATATTGTTCTGTGCAGATGATAAAAATAGCAAAACAGGAGGATAAAGACAACTATTAACAGCTAACAGCTGCATGGAAGGAAAAAAAAAAGAAAGAAATAACCCTGAAAATAGAAGATATCTAAGATAAAATAAGAATTTACAAAAACAGAGCTCTATCTAATCCCCTCACTGCACTAAATCGCTGGTAGTCATTTCCACTCATTCATTAAAGCAGCAAAATCAATGGATCATCCTCAGCAGCATATGCTACTGTATGGCTGAGGGGAGCCGCGCTGTGCACACTTGCCCAGCAACATGCTTACATCACAGAGCACGTGCTGGGCGTGATTCAGTGTGCCAGTGTTTACAGTGGAGTGATTACGCGCTTGTCTTGAGGCATGTTCAGTCCTCCTCAGTTTGCTCTCTGTCTACTGCTGCTGTTTACATCTGCCTGCCTGGCGGAGGCCATGGAGACGGTACCGGTGCCTGGGTGGGCTCCACCGAGACGCGAGGCGTGCCTCTGCGCAGGCATGTAAACAGCTTAAACGCGCACAGAGGCACCTTTCATAATTCCTCATATCCCAGCATAAGACATGTCAGAAGTGCTGCTGCAGCCACAGTGTTCTGCAGCTCTGAAAGGAGGGGACGGGAAGAGGAGGGGAGGAAGAAAAAAAAAAAAACCCATGCGCAGTGCAGACTCAGTTTTGCATGCAATACTGAAGGGGCCCCAGTGAGAGCAGGGGAGAGAGGTGGGGGGGAAAAAGGGAAGGTAAAAGGTGTGCGGGATTGCAAGAGACAGGGAAAAGGAAAAAAAAAATCCACTCACCCACTATCTGTAGCGAGAGAATCACCCAAGGGCTGAGCGTCACCTAGGATACCGATGCCAGCTTCTTTTCTCCTTTGGTTCCTTTCCCCGCTCTCGTTGTCTGTGGCAGGGTAGCTCTTCACCAGCGCGTGCCTGCTGCCGTAGATGCCTGTGAAAGACGCCCCCCGGTCGGCCTCATACCCGTTCAGCGTCCCCCGGCCGGCCCTGTTGTCCACCAGCTCGCGCTGGCAATCAGCGGGGCGCTTGTCATAAGGCGTGGCAGATGGAGGGCCGCTCTTGGGCAATTTATATCCGTGTGAAATGAGGAGGTCCTCCACGCTATACATGGTGGCGTCTCTCTCTCACTTCTGGGCAGGAGGGCAAAGGTGGGTGTGTTGCCTTATGCGCAGTGCTGCTGGTGGAAGCTGGAGCACGGCTGCTCAGCAGAGGCCATCACTGAGGAGAAAGCAGCGGAGGGAAGAGACAACACCCAACTGATTACTCGAATCAACCGAGATCAGCTGATTGAATACTTCCTTTTTCTTCCTGTGTCACTTTTTCTGCGTGAACGAAGTGAACAAGAACAACGGTACATTTTCTCTATCTGTTTCTTTAGGCTGAAAAAAAAAGTACTTCAAAATCTATTCCTGAAGTTATGAAAATGAAGATTTCAACATCCTGGCTTTTTATCCTTTTATCCAGTTGAATCGTCTGAACGTTGAACAAACCTCGCCCCGGATTCAGAGCCAAGAAATGTGTGTTGTCAGCCACACCCACTGTCCCTCCTAAAGGCATTTTATCATCCTTCCAAAGTGCTAAAACCATTGTCTCATCTGAGAATGGCCCAACTGAGAGTAGTGCTCTTTGAATTAAACTACTGTCTATATAATGATTTTTTTTTCTTACTCTTTGTTAGACCACCGCAGAGAAGATGTGATCCGCCCGAGGAACGGGGCGGTTCTCGTTCCAATGGATGACATTAGTACTGCGGTAACCTAAACGACAGCATCTGGACAGATGTGCCATCATTTGGATGCGTGCATAAAGCGCTGGACTCGCCTCTCTCACAAACAGGAGCAAAACAAGAAGTTCTTCGACGTTTGTGGGTAACCGATTAAATACTTTATCATGGGTAAACTAATCTGCAGCAGGACAGTCGAATCAATACTTTGCCCTGAAAACTTCATGCAGCTGCAAAATAATGAAAATAATCTCAATTTTGGACATCTTTCACAATTTGTGAATAAGTGTGAAAGTTATCCCTATCGAGCTAAAACAGACTGTGTTAACACTGAAGGTGTGGCCATCCCATAATCTTTCCAGCAACAAAGAGCCCACACAGTTTATAAGCTTTCATTAACTCTGGCTAACGGATTACATTCCTGATTGTAATCCAATCCTGTTCACAACACATCCTAATTTTGGTGCAATGCTTTTGTTTCTGGCTCATAATTGCTTAAATAATCCTATTTGCATTATCACTTCATTTTTGGGAAGTTTTTCAATTTGGTGTTGCAATGAGTCTAAAACTCAAGATATCCTCACAGCGTGGAAGCTGAAATGTTTTCCAACTAAAATTTGATATTTTCTATTTATTTTCCCTCCATAAATAGATTCAAAACATACTCTGAAAATTAGTTTCAGCTCCAAATATCTGGCAACAAGTCAGCAAAGTTGCTATGCGACTCATTTGAACTTAGAATCAAGTTCCAAGTTCAGCTGCTGCTTGTGTGTGCGTGTGCGTGTGCGTGTGTGTGTGTGTGTGTGTGTGTGTGTGTGTGTGTGTGTGTGTGTGTGTGAATGCACAACCAGGCGTGCCTGGCTGATGTATTAATTAGTGGCTATAACAGTCTGTCCTGCCTGCAGATGACAGCGGATGGCTTATAAAACAGGAACACGATGATCAAAGGCTTTGCACACATTAGCTTTTTGGCTAATCATGTTTGGTGTTGAATAGTGGCTCGCTTTTCATTTTCCATTATGAAGGTGTCACGTAAAGGACGGCCACTGTGGTGAAGCGAATACGTTAGCGTTAGAATGGAGTTCAGTACCACCACTCGTTTCAGGTTTGGGTGATTTGTGAATTTACTGCAAGTCTGTAGAGTGTTTAGCTTGTTTTTGCAGTTTAACAGGAAAATCATTGAAAAAAATTCTAGAAAACATTTAGTTTAAACTCTTCAGTTCACTTCAAGAGATTACACGGACTGAGAACGTTCCCAAAGCTTCTCAAGTCCTTATGTACTGTTTCCACATGGAACACACAATGCTCCAGTTCATCATCATCATTATTATAATATAATAAGAAAAATAATAAGAAAAAAATTAGGGATGAAACCAACAATTCACATTTCACCAAATAAATGCTAAGCAACATCATAATTGGTGTAAAATGATGGGATGGAAGAGATGGATAAGGTAGAGATACATCATAATACACAAATATACAAGAGCGGCTTGCATGAAATCAGAAAACACCAGGAATCAAGATAACAAGTGAAATGGTGCAATGAAAGTTAAAGCTGAGTAACTTTATTGTCCTTTGACTCAAAAAACAAAGTTCACTTTTGAAGGATTTTAATCTTGCTTTTTTTTCTGGACAAGAGTCAATAAGTAGTGATTCAATTGTGATTAAAAAGTCCACAAGATCTGAGAAGTTTCACTTATTTCTGTATTATCACTTTATCACATTGTTTATTTTCCTTGATTTCTCAAGGAATAATCTGCCACTTTTTCCGAACTTTAACTCAAATAATTGCAAGTTAATCTGGAGTTTGCACATATTTCACTTCTTTTTTGCATTAAAACACGTCGACAGCAAAGGCTCAGTTCAATAACATTCTGGGCAGATTGGTGATAAACAAGCTGTTGGGACTCTAAACTTAACAATTCCAAAGCATTTCATTGGAGAAACAATAAAAACATTTTTTTTTGCAGACGTCGTAGACTTAGAAGGATTTTATTTGATAAAACTTTGCACTGAAATCTGTAGAGAAACTTCTCTCAACCCTCTTGACCTTAGAGTGACCTTAACATTTGCCTCGTCGTAACTTTGCTCACTCTGCAGTTGGAAGTTTCCCCTGGTGTGGGAGCATATTTTACACTGTATGATTCATTGTAATTCCTCTGATACGCCTATAGCCCGGAGATAATTTATACTGTCCAGATGTAGAAAAGCTCAGCAGAAAGTCTTCACTTTAAGACCACACTGTGAGACCGTATATTCCAAGGACAACACATGTTAAAACAGATTAGCCGATTCATTAATGTCATTGCAAGTTTACTGACGAGACAACAAAGCCGAGGCGGGAACGAGAATCGGCGTGCCTGTGATGCGTAAGTCCCTCCAACTAATCCTGAATCTTTACGAGGAGCGAATAGGTAGATGCAGCAAAAAAAAAAAAGAAAAAAAAATCAAGTCAAGGGCTTCTCGAATTAGTCAAATCCGAAAGCCGCCATGATCAGTGAGGATGGGCTCGTATAGAAAAGTAGCATCCTTTCACAGAGTTTTATCAGAGAGAACCAGAACGAAGCGCACACACACACACACACACACACACACACACACACACACACACACACACACACACACACACACACACACACA
>JAUESE010000048.1:4345700-4361991 GCA_032274725.1 Malacoctenus triangulatus | reverse complement strand
GCTCAGACTCAAAACACACTTTTCCAGTCATTTCTTTTCACACGAACCATCACACCAAGAGCTGAGCTTTGATTGCTGGTTCATGTGGCTCTGAAGATCATCCTCACACACTGGAGGCATTTCGTACCCTCACACCCTCCATGTCGGTTGAACAAATCTTTGCTCTTCATTCTAGCAAACTGGGTCTTCACCTCCCCCATCCAGTTCACAGTCAAGAAGGTAAGGCCCAGTTCTTCAGCGAGAGGGAGGAACTGGAGGTGACTCTGCTCATGAAGCGACCCATGGACTTTATCAACCTACCATAAGAAAGGCTGCAACGATACTGGACACTTGAAATTGTACACAGTGCCTTGTTTGTCGATGCGGAAAGTTATCTTCAAATGGTGAACCTATGTTGTTGAAGACTCTCACCGTGTACCTTGTAATAACATGCTATTACAGGGGTTTTACCACAGGTTCAACATGAAATAAAATCAACTATTTGACTCGAGTGACTTGAGTTTTAACACAGTGACAGTTTTCAAAAAGTGCAGACATTCACTCACTCATTCAATTGCCAGAATCCCATAAACAAGGATTTTATATTTCACATGAACCCTCCAGCATCCTCCTCATCCGTTTGGGTAGATCAAATGACCACATGTTGTCTGTTAACTTTTGTTTTACAGTATTTGATAGTCTTTTCAGGAGTTTCTTTGCATTTCATTGGCGTAAACAGGCAGGTGTATTTTTAAGGTACATCAGATGAGTATCCCCCGGTGTGCAGTGCCACACCCCCGGGCATCGTTACCGCAGCAGCGGGAAGTAGCAACAGCAGCGGCGGTAGCGGTGCGATCATGTGACGCCTGCATTTCCGACACAATAATACAACGCTGTATCGGTCTGCAATCTCGCTCCCGGTCTCTCTCTCTTCCCCCCTCCCACGCCTCGCTCTCGGTATGGCGGACGGCGAGCGGTCCCCGTTGCTGTCGGATCTAGGAGATGGAGCTCTCGGCAGCGGCAACGGCGGGATGTCCCCCGGAGCAGCGCCCTACGGTGTGCCTAACAAACCACAGAGTGAGTATCCATGGTGCTCTCTCCTCCGCCCGACTCCAGCCTGAGCTAGCCTAGCCTTCATTAGCCTCCATTGACAGGGCATTCTGTGTGAGCCTGCTAGCTCCGTTGTGACAATGACAAAGAGTTGGTCCGTTTTTTGCGGGTGTAAACACAGTGCACGCACGCAGAGCATTTAGTGGAAACATTTTCTAACTGGAATGGATGTTTTCATCACAATATTCACGAAGCAAACTGCAGGAATATCAGCGTTGTGCTCAGTGCCTAACATAGCAACCGTTACATTAGCCTTGCAGCTAGCCCCTTTTCCTTCACCGGCAATCCATAAACAAATCACGTTTACAGTTGAGCAATATTACTACATTATTCCTTTGCTTTGACGTGTCCCCACAAACGTGGTGGCATGCTTTTTTTTAATAACTGAAAGGTTCCTACAACACTGGCATACTGGATGGTATTCAGCTTTTGTAGCTGGCTAGCATCCTTGAAACATCTGATGTGATTGGCACATGAGAGAGCCATTAGGGAGGCTGAACAGGGATGCTGCCAGAAGGAATCACAACCAATAGGCGTTCTCACCGAAACGGAGTGTAAGTAAAAACTGATTTATTCACGCTTTATTACCACGCACCGATTGCAGAATAAGAAGTAATACCTTCAGAAAGTACTGTCCAGTTTTTCGCCACTTCTGATCTTCACCAAATCTCTCCCAAATGCACAGACACTCATTAGTTGTGACTAACCCTGCTCAGCATTCCAGAAGTGGTTTTTCATCTAAAGCTCCTTTCAGTTGAACTCGAGAGCAAATCTTATTAACTTGTTTATTGACAGAGGTGGATTGTCCTGGGAATTGTTTATTCCAGGCCACTGCGCAGCTCTCATGACCCTTCAACAACAGCTTATTTGTCACCTCTCCACGGACTGCTGTACTTTTTGTAGTCATCATTCTTGAGCCTTCTCTTGTCCTCCTCACATTGCAGGCTTCCCTCCGTTCCCCAGCCCGACTCAGTCCTCAGTGCTCCTTGGAGAGGACCCTCCACCCTACTCCCCTCTCACCTCCCCGGAGAGTGGCAGTGCCCCTGTTATCAGCTGCAGGGTGTGTCAGAGTCTGATTTCTGTGGAGGGGAAGATCCACCAGCACGTGGTGAAGTGCGGGGTTTGCAATGAAGCTACGGTAAGAGCAATCTTTATCGCACACTTGTTACCTTATCGCTGCTACTTTTATACTAAACAACAATAGTCTACACTCAGTATTTGGGTTGTTTTTTACAGCTTTTACAACATGTCTTGAAAATCTCTCTTTGTATTTGTCATTTTGAGTCATATAAAACTAAGTTATAAGTCCTCACGATGAATACAAATGTAGTTCATCATTGTGTGCTCACAGCTATGCAAATTCACCAGCATCTCACTTCAGAATCAGCCTGCTCATTACTCTAAATAATCCTCTGGAGTTTGCTCTGAGGTCACTAATATTCTTGATAATCCTCCTGAAAATGTGGTAACAAAGCCCCATCTTAAAACCAGCATTTCAAACATACTTTGTATGGTATTTGTACGATTTAGGTGGCTTACATCATACGCTAACCTCCGATTACTGCCCAACAAATAGGATTAGCTGAAAAATATCCAGTAAGTTGTATAATACACACCAGGAATTCGTTTTTTAGGCCCTTCCAACTTTTGATTTGAGTGATTCGGGTCACCCAAAATTAGATTGCAAGTTGATTAAGCCTCCCAGCACAATCAGTGTATGAGTTTTCTTTGCTTGTTCATCTAAAGATCACTCGGAAATCTGCTCAGAGGGCGCTCGGAAATAAACAAAACCAAATTGTTGTGACTTATTTGCACAAAAACACACATTTTAATTTTCAATGGAGGGTTACATTTTTCTGCTCGTGATTACAGAGAGATAATATACTTTGACAAAGACACAACTTTTTTTCTCAGTTCCTAATGACAAATGACACAACAGATGTTCAGCTGCAACGTGAGTTACTACAATTGAATAATGTTTGTGACCGCAGAGAAAGATGCTGATCAAGTGTCCCATATGACAGTCTTCCTGATGATAACACAGCGTGCAATATAAACAGCAATCACTGGCAGATTCACAAATTTGTGTGGCTCCACCAGTGTGTATCACTAGGTATGCAAATTGGTGTGCAGATGGAAGAAGAAGTAATAAATGTGTCCAGATGTACCAATATAAGGAATGTACAGATGGAAGTGACATATGTATACATACAGAAATATGTCTGAGGTGTTGTGATGTGGACTCTGAGCTGCCACCTTGAAAGACATGTGCCCACTGATTACAGTCAGTGTGTGAACATGCATCATTTGCCATCAGCAGTGGCTCAGAGCTAAAGATTTGGATGGAATGGGGCCTAAAAGGAAAAAAAACAAGCATTTGTTTGAGTAAGTGTGCGCTTCTCTGTGTTAATTAACAGTTTGTTAGTGTTAATTAGACTGATAAATTATTCTTTTTCTGATATGATCATTCTGTCCAGCCAAGGTCCAATTTCACAACAGAAGTAGGATGACAGTAAGTTGAAGTAATTGCGAGTAAACAATATTAATTGTTGCGTCCCTCCTTCAGTTTTGTGTTGCAGACAGTCTTTATCACAGTTATTAGCTCTAATTATGAGGCAGTCGTTCAGTGGTGAGATATGACAAGAAACAATTATTAATGGAGATGTCAAATGCAAAGTTGCGTGACTTATTTACTCATTAGGTGCTCAAATTCTGCTAAAGGTTAGTGTCCTTTAAACATTATTTTGTTTAGTTTTAAAGATTTGCTCATTAGATTCTTAATGATTTGAATGCAACACAAACTGGAGCCACTGAAATGACAATAGAGTTTAGTCTCAAAAAACCTTCTCATGATAACCCCGTTTGGATTAAAGCTACTGTTGGTATTTCGCTGCATTAGAAGAGATGGAAAGTCAGCCCTGACATACACCAATACAACAATAACTGAGTGAAATCAGCCAAATTGTAGCATAATGATGACTTATAACGACTCCGTTATTATCCCCCTGCCCTCAGTGCAGACATGAACTTGACTCCCACAGTCTTCGTAAGTGAAATTGATACTGAACAGGAAACACACCGGAGTCGATCTCTTCTGGTTAGTCAGAGATTAATGACGCTGTTGGGAGAATCATCAGCAGGTCAGAGACACGAGGCTGTTATCTTCATATTAAACAAAGGTGTGTGGTTTGTTCAGCAGTGTTTAAATGTAACACGGATTGAAATCCTCCCAATTTCAAAGCGTGGCCCCGGTTTTTATTTCTTGGTTTGGACAGTTTGATTCCTCATGAGTCATATGTCTTTGAAATACATTCGGCCTGCTTTTATGCACACCAACAATCCGATCATCACGGTATGTCTGGAGTTATTTTTATCATTTCAGTGGTAACATAAACAGCATAAACTGACATGTTCTTTTAGACAACACACCTAAATTCCCTCCTCAGAGTCTCGTGTCTTTGTGATTGTACTTTGCCTGTTAATCTGATTAATTTTATGCTTTAACATCTGTGCAATGCAAAAAAAAACTTTTCGTTAATAGGACCTATATATTCACATGAATGGGAATAAAAGACAACAAACATGCTTTGCAGTCGTGGAAAGTCAACAAACAGTCAATCGAAGGACAGCAGTGTAACCTGTCTTGCAGTCTAATTTTTGAACCTAAATGTATCTGTGGTTGCACAATAGATGCATACTTGCATATTTAACATTGTAGCTGTAATATAATTGTAATATTAACTGAATAAATTTGTCATTTGAACTGTCAGAGTCAATAATTCACCACTAACTTTTTCAGCCTGCAGTCTCTGTCCACACTCCTCCAGCATCTCTGAGAGTACTTTTCCCCCCTGCAGTAGTACTGGTTAATTCTCGTCCATCAAGAATAATTGGCTTGTTATCTACTCCTATTCTAATAGGTTGTTCTGCTGTCTTCTTATCTCCTCCTCCTGTGTCTCTGTCTCCCTCTGCAGCCCATTAAGAATGCCCCAGCAGGGAAGAAGTACGTTCGCTGCCCCTGCAACTGTCTGCTCATCTGCAAAGTCACTTCTCAGAGGATCGCCTGTCCCCGGCCATATTGGTGAGGAGTTACCGGCATATGTGTCTGGATGTGCGCGCACACCACTGTGAGACTGCAATAACGCACTGCCTCTCCGTGAGGGAGAAGTGAGGCAGAGGAAACGAGGTGCAATGGGAGCAGCAGTGCCTCAATTAAGGCTGCGCTCCCAGCATAGTTTACATGCAGTGCTCAGCGAGCTGGATGAGGAAATAACAGGCTCGTTAGAACAGCCACATCATGGTTTCTCTTCTGCATGTTGTTAGTGTTACCAGGGGGAGTGTCTATGGAAAGTATCCACTGCATATGATGTGTCATATCTGTCTGTGTTTACTCAGCATTGGGAAATCTAAAAGAAATTTCGATTTTATTGCAGCTATAAGAAAAGGATCTAGAATTTATCCACCATCTAACGGCTGTTTAATATGTACTTAAAATCTGCAGAGAAGCTGTGAACCAAAATACACAATTAGCAAAGCGATTTAAATAGTAATCTCTGGCAGATTGAGCCTCATCACAGTGAAAACACTTAAACTCAAAAACAAACTTCCTGCTATGTCACGTGTGTGGAAAGTTTAAGATAGATTTTTTTTTTCCAGCATAAAGTAAATAATATTGGATCGCTGAAAGTAAATATACAGCTTGAGGAAGAAAAGTTTTACTTCTGGCTGGATTTTTCCAAACAAAACACTTTTTATGGTGGAAGATTTTTATAGTATATAAAACACAAGGCTGATGTCAGTGGGTGAAAATGCACAGCTTTGGCAGCTCATCTGAACATCTTGCTGCTGCAGTCTTAGTGTAATTGGTAAGAGAGATAAGATTCTGTTTATGCCCGAGGCTGCAAATGCTTGAGCAACGGTTTTAGCTACCTTCAAAAAATAAAAAATCTGTGCTGCTATGTAAATATGTGTCATTTAAAGTGAACATAACTAAATCTGTCGTCATAAAGATCCATAAAAAACCCGTTTCTCGTCTGTCACCTTAAATGTAGATCATAAGGTTAAGCTCAAGGCTCAGTGGTTTGGATGTTTACGCATTGGTCTAATTGAGGCGGATGTGATTGAAAGCCTAAAATATTGTGAATCTTTTGCTTTGACATTTATTATGTAGGAAATGTTGAGAGAAATATTGCGAATTCCTTATAAATTGCAGTACCAAAGTCCCCCCCCCCCCCCCCAAATTATTAACATACATACGACTGAGTCCTCTGTTGTGCCAGAGGATGAAGACATAACATTATCTCTCAATATTTTTTTTTTTTAAACAAATAGATTAATCATCAAAGTGAAGTCAAACAAACACTTTCGAAGACACCTGCATATTTTCCGGACACATACTGTGCTCTTTGACATCTGAAATGACAGTAAAAAAACCTGTGTGTTTGGTAAAGATGTGACCGAACACTGATGGGCTCTGCGAAGCAAAGCTGCAGTTTGCCCCTCACAGCATCAGGTGTTACTGCCTTGCACTTCCACAGACTAATATCTGAAGTCACTTGTCGTGTGAGTGCTGACATTGTGGGTCTGTCTCCTTCTAGTAAGAGGATAATAAATCTGGGCCCCGTTCATCCTGGTCCTGCAAGTCCTGACCCCCAGCCAGCCGGAGCTCGCGTCTCCTGTGGACACTGCAGCAACACTTTTCTGGTACAGCCTCTCTTCTTTATTTCAAGACACACAATTGAAACAATTCATTTTTATACACCACACTAATGGTCCACCGGGTCCACCGGTTCAGTGAGATTCAAAGACACAACACAATTCTTTGACCCAGACCGAAACAGCAGAGGGCAGCAATGGTCATTGGAGGTAATGCTCCGGTAATTTGTGAGAAATTAGATCGCTCTTTTTCACTCTCACATTTGTCATCCTGTCTTACTCTGAGGGTTGATGCTGTTTAAGAGAATTTGTTTGATTAGTTTCAAAAAACTTGAAATGTCAGAGGTCACTTCCCTTGTATGTAAACCAGTGACTCATAATAAACCCTGTTGTTGCATTGCTGTCTAGGGTCTGTTTAAACTCAATGTTTTTGATGGTTATGATTGTGTCCCAGTGGCCCTGTGCTGCTCTCTTAATGTTTACAGTCGCTTGCTTCGCCGTTGCTGTCTCCTTTGAGAGGCTGTCGGAAAACAAGCACCGTTTTCCTCATTTTCAAACCTTAAATTTAGTCTCCCTCGTCTCTGTGAGGACCATTATAAGCTGCATCGTCCTCCGAAGGTGTTTGCTTCAACTAAAAGCACTCATGAGTTTTGACAGCGTGTCTTAAGAAGTACTTTCAGGGGACCATAAACGGCACTCAGGTCAGGCTGTGAGACCAGAGCTCGTTCCAAACGCTGCTTGGAGACTCTTTGAAATTTGCTGTGTACAGCTACAGCGCTGAATAACCATATTCTCTGTGTGATTTTTAAATGCAAGTGACCAATAACATTTGAAGGAGGAGTCAATTGTACTGATCAACCCTAAAAGTGAGTGATAAAAGAATACAACATCAGGAAAACCACCGTTCATTAGATCTTTGTGTACAGAAAACTATTTTTTATGAAAAATCTTGCACTATAATGGCCAAATTCTGATCAAATGTTGAGAAGGGGATCATCACTATGCAGGATTGCTGAATAATGAACCTATTTTGGCATCTGCTGTTTTTTTGTTTTGTTTTTGTAAACTTTGAGTGATTCTTTCATCGTCCGTAGCAGAAGCAGTATGTGACAGCTTCACGAAGCCTGCACAGTTTTTGTTGTGAGAGGAACCGTTGCCAGTGAAATATTGAAAAGCCAAAACATCTTAGCACCGGGCCAAATAAATGTTGAGTTATCTGCACAGATCAATAACCCCATCAACGCTCTGCTGATATATTGCAGTCATTCTCTGCTAAGAGGGAAGTAAAATTTTTCATGCTGCTCTTTTAACAATGTCTGGGACAGGGAAAGATGCTTTAGATAGATCGTGAAAGGGAGGAGGCCGGTGTAGTCAGGGGAGGAGAAGAATAGAGGCGCAAAAGGAGGTTAGATGGATGGTGCAGGGTGTTTAGCATTCAGCCGGACCTTCCCCACCTCCTTAAAGACAGGGTGACTGAATGAAAATACAAGTGTGTGCCCTGGGTGGCGTCGCAGTGAATCTTTTGTCGCAGGTCCGGTGATAATGTCCTCCTCGCAACCAATACAGTGGTTCTTTCACAACAAGACAAATGTACACCGGGCTCGGCAGGCTTTACAAATGTATCACGCCCCAAACTTAGGAAGGGAATAAAAGTCTGTGCCGTGAGAGGAGAACATCTCTCTTTATCTGTTCTAATTTCTACGTTGTTCTTATTGCTACGAATTCAAACAGTTGTAAAAGATTTCTGAAAACATTTGCTCGGACAAACAGGCGGAATTAGGGAAAAAAAATGTTGCCTCGAACAGTGCGTGTTAATCTACTCTACTGTTTAATCAATGGACAGCTGAATTGGTTTATCCGGATGTAAGACACATTTACAAACATTGATCGGTTTGAGGCCCCGAAGGGAAGATTTTATTCGACTTGATGTTACTATCAGTTCAGTATCTTCTCTCTAAAAAAAATTAGGATTCAATAAACAGTTGTTTACACTCACTGACCACTTTATTACATCTACTTGTACACCTGTCTTGCCTGTGATAGACAATTATTGTGACATCCTCTGTCTGTACTTTCACAAACAATTGTCACATTTGCATCATGTCATTTGATGCCGTCCCATGCAGCGCAACACAAAACTCAATAGCAAAAAAAACCTATAGTTGAATTAATCTTACATGGAACATAAAGCATGTCCTATAATAATGAGCCTGTAACACCGTCTCTGCAATTCATTCAAACCCCTAAAAAAACACCTTGTAGCTCATACATCAATGAAAATCATTAGGCAGCATAAACAAGTCACGAGGACTTTGCAATAACAGTGTCCTGTTTTTTGCCCCCTGTTTCTCCTCAGTCACATGAAGCATTATGTTATTTTGTACCTGGTACATTTTTACCGCCATTTCTTTAATTTATTACAGTTATGGACAAAGTTTGAACAGATGGTTTTTGCTCCTGTAGATTTACAATGAATGTAATGCTTCGACTTGAAATGTTGTCATCACTTTAACTGATCATTTGGCAGGCGGGCAGCTTGGCTCACGCTGAGACTCACTCCTCTCTCTTTGTAATTTCAGTGGACAGAGTTCACAGACCGGACGCTGGCCAGGTGCCCGCACTGCAGGAAAGTGTAAGTAGCTATAAGCAAATCATCCATCACACCGGTGAACTCTCACTGTACTTTGACGTTTCATTTTTATGTCCCTTGGCATTTCGATGAAGCTTTCGCTCAGACAAGCGTAACAAAGGGTGGCGTTGCAGACGCTTTCAAACACCGGACACATACTGTGCCTTTTTTTTCCCCCCTGAATCGAACCTGTTATGTCCAGCTGATGTGGCCTGAAATACTGCACCAAGCTTTACAGCGTTCACTCACGTCTCTCAACATCATGAGACATCCGGTCAGCGGGGTTTCACTCCATGTGTGTTGAGAACTTAGTTTGAACATTGTTGCAGACCTCATTCGTATCACCTGCTCCCTAAGCTTCTTACCACTCCGAGCAAAGTTCAGGAGCTCCATCGGAAGGCTGGAAATGTGACTTCTGTGCAGTATCAATTGTAGTGATGAAGACTGTTTGTAATTGTAACGGTGCAGTTGCACCATCGTGCTTTTATTGCCACTCTTTCACTTGCAATTGGCAAAATGTGTCTAAAACTTTAGATAACGAAGATGAACAATCAGAGGAGAACTTTCAGGCATGTAGAACAGCAGCTCGCCTCAGTTCTTTTCCCTCAGCTCTTAATTTCACATCATGGTGCCGTGGAGAGATGCATCCGTGTGTGTGTCTGGTGTGATGCGACGTGCATGTTTGCCAGTGCTGTCTTCACAAACAGATTTAGTTGTGTTGACTCGATTGTGTCTTCATGAAAACCCGTATTGCATTTGGACAGGTGCAGCACATGATTGAACGCCTGCACGTGTGCCATCATCAACATTCATATATTCCTTCAGCGCTGCGGTTAAAGGGAGAGTTTACCTGCGCTGGTTGTAGACAGGAAAACATTTGCATCCCCAGAACATTGAAGTTAAAACCAATCAGCATCTCCTGCTTCAAAGGTTGCCAAGTTAATTTAATTGTTCATCCCGGTTTTCTATTTGCTCTTTTCTCTGCTATCAATCACATATGAATGTAAACGATACACTCAGTTGTAGCTGCTCCATTGTGGAGGTAACAGTATTGTGCTTGCTGCATTGCTGTCACGGTTCAGTGAACTGAGTCAAAGAATGGGAAGTGTTGTAGCTGTGTTATACATCATTCTGATTTTCAATAAGCTCATTCGCATTTTTCTCCGCAGCTCCTCAATTGGTCAGAGGTATCCCCGGAGGCGGAGCTTGTGGTGTTTTCTACTCTGCTTGCTATTCAGCATTTCCACCGCTGGGCTGATGGTGAGTGGACGCCACCAGATGTCATGTTGACATCCTTATCCGTCATTAAGTATTAAAAAGAGCGTATGAATAGCTGCCTGGCAGGCTTGAAGCTTTCAAAAGAATTGAAGAAGGCAGTGGTTGGAGAAAGCAATATGATTACCATTTTTCATTTTGTTGTTTAACAAGGGGGGTGTAAGACCCCTCACTGCCCTCCAGACACAGTGTGACAGGCCTTTATTTGTTAAACAAGGGAATCTCAGCTGTAACACCCACAGAGGAGCAGGACAGAACATTTTCACCCAGTTTTTTTTTTACCTTATTTTGTCTTGTTTCTTCTTTTTCTTTCACGTAAAGGGCAAACAACCTGTCAAGGCCCAATTATCTTCACATTTTTTCTTGTTGTGCTCAAAAAAGAAGAATGAATCACCATATTCCAGTCCAATACTGTCCACAATTTACAGTGGATCACACTGTGAGTGAATAAAAGTCGATGAGGGCATTCAGAAGTCCAAATACTATTTAGCTGCGTTCTGTTTTTTGGACAGTAGAGGGCGCAAGATGTGCATCAAACGATGTAAAACGGAAAAGCCACTGAACAGAAAGGTGGTGTACGTGCCCAGCAGCATGACGAGCAGTAAGCAAAGTGCAGACATTAAACGTGCTGTATTGAAAGCATTGCATAATGCTGGTGTTGTGGCAATAAATGTCACAACAAGCAACCAGGTTGTGTTTTATTAAAAGGCGATTTTAATTATAGGAGCAGTGCAAGAGCAGAGAGCTCTGACAGTTTAATCGTCAGAGGTGTGTGTTGCTTCGAGAACCTTTTAAGATCAAACTGCATTTCCAGACTGTTTTTTAATTATACATAAGAAAGCAGAGAATTTAAATTAACCGTTGTTAATATTCATCACCATAACAGTCCCCCTGTTCAGCAGCAGGAGCTGAGAGGTGCCAGTTAAGTTGTTAAGACCCCTGAGAGCAGCTTGAATCATTTAGACTTGACAGATCATTTATAGAAGAGGAGGGCAGCATTGGAAAGTGGTGGTTTAAGAGTATTGATGTTTTCCTGCCTGCCTATGATTTTCTGTTTGTAATGTACACAGAGTCCTATCTCGGGATCTCCGTTTGCTACCTAAACATTTCAAAGCTTGATGATGTATTGTCGATAGTGGTGTTAATCTGGTTCAGGGGGGCGTCAGAGCTGTGTTGGCTCTGCTTTCCAATGGCGACTTTGAAGGAGGAATTTATATTTTCCTGTTCTTGGAAAATCCCTGTGGGCTCTCTCAAAGTCACTTTTGCCATCTTCATTAAATAATTTTCTTCTGAGCAGCTGCACGCTTAATACTTGATGGGCGAGCTATTTTCTCTCCTTGCCCTCAGTCTCTCATAAGTATTGAATTTGAGCTTTTCCATGAGAAATTGCGAACATACAACCGAACCGTTCATCTCTGCATCGATCTGGTGCAGGTAGATTAATCCCAGAGGTGACATAAACTGCGTTTAATGTTTTGCCAGCGTTGTCGAGTCCACACACTCCATTATTTAACTGAAATGGCAGAAGTGCAACGGTTTCTCCCAAGGATTTCTCAGCTTTTTCAGTTTATTTCAGTCACCTTGACAGATTCTGAGAACAATATAGTCTGTTGTCTAATCACAATCCCCTCTCTGGATTGACATGAGTGTGAACTTGATGATTGGAGGAACATTTCTGACCTTCGTCAGTACTAATTCAGCATTCTGCATGTCATGTTATTAAATATGTCTGATGACTCTGAGGGCCACATTCAGGGCAAAAGGGCCCCGTCCTTCTGCGGGCCGATCCTGGAGCCCCATCAAAGCTCCTCCCACCGGATCTCCACTCCTGGGCCCCGCTGCTGGCCGTGACATGTATTTCTAAAGAAGCAGAGTAGCTCAGTAATAATTCACACTTTCTACATGTTCCCTCTCTCCAGTGTGAGGTTGCAGCCAGACATCCTGATGAGAACAGATGACTTTTATTCATTCCGATGCTCGGTGACATCAGGCCTGGAGCGAGCAGGCGTAAACACTCTGATAACCTCCGTCCTCCCCTCGAAGATCAGATTTTATTGGGGCAGAAACTGACGCTTCCTGCTGTGACCCACCTGGCCATTGAACTGCAGGGTCTTTGGCAGGTATACGCTCCTCAGGTGTTCAGTGTCACCCTGCAGAGCAACTTCTGACCTTTTCACACACACGTTAGTGGCTGGTCCTCCCTGTCGCCCCCTCTCAGCTCCCTGCCAACCTTTGGACAGGTTTCATCTGAGCGGTGAGTGACGCCGAAGGTAAACGTACGTCCTTCCTCTGTCCTGTCGTCGTGTGTCCTCAGGCTGGAACATGGGTGAAGGCTCAGACCTACCAGGGGATCTACGCCTCGTGGGCCGTGCTGCTGCTCCTGGTGCTCGTCACCCTGGCTCGGGCCTTCTACTGGGCGTGCATGAGGGTCAGCCAGCCCCTCCAGAACTTCACATAGAGGGCGCACCACCACACCTTCCTCCTCCCTCCCCTCTCTCTCCCTCTCTCTCCTCTTCCTCCTCCATCCTCTGCCGCAAATCTTTTCTCAGCCTGCCCGGCAAGAGCAAAGATGGCTTAAATTAAACAAAACACAATATTTATTTAAACCAAACTCCTGAGAGAAAAAAAAGATCTGCTCCTCTTGTCCCTTCCCTGTTAGTTAAACGTGGTTCCAAAACTGGACGGCAGAGGCTGCGACTGCTATATATCTAATTACGATGATGCGCATAGCGTAATGTACTGTCTATCTATTCTAATCTTGTGGCCAGTGTGGGGTTCATTTTAACATTTTTAACTCTTCTGTTTCCCTCCTGCACCCCTGTTGATTTTTGGCTTCAGTCTGTGGCACACCTGTGACACTCGCAGCTTCTAAAACGAGGGCTCCAAATGACGCGTTAGATGTGCACACCTTTTTGTTTTCCAGTTTCAGCGCTTGGTCCTCGGCATTGAACTTTTCTAAAATCAAAAAAAAAAAAACAACAAAAGTCAGATGAAGCTAACACAACGATGCCAGTAGAGGAGCCTCGTGGCTGGAGGGACATTGGCCGCCTTTTGTGAATCACAAGATCAAGTAGGTGTCGAGACGTGTCTGAGAAATTGAATTCAGCAATATGTGAAGGAAGGCTATGATGTTTCTGAACTCAGTGTTTATGCTGAATAATCCCCTGGGACTGACTTTGATCCAAAGCAGCTTGAAAGCCTTAAAAGGAGGTGTGATAGAAGGATTCAACACACACGCGCACACACACACACACACACACACACAAATGTACACACAGCTACATGAATGCATACAGTGTCGCACGACTGTTTTGTTTTTGTTTTTTTAGTTTGAGATTGGTTTTGTTGACATATCAGCCTCTTTCCTCAAAGACGGTCCGGCGAACAGATTCTTTCTAAATCATTGTCCCTGTTTCAGTGAACACACACGTGTCACCATCACCTCTGGATGCCATGCTGGACTGTTCAGAGCTGCATTTAACGCTCCTGTTGTTTGACAGAAATTGCAGACAATAATCTGGTTTTCTGCTGTTTTATCTCCGTTCAGAGCAAAACCGTTGTTCTAATGTACTCTGTTGTTTTATTCATTGAATCTCATGCTGCTTCCAGTTTCCTTGAACTTTTTTGTTGTTGATGTTGTGGAGCAGAATTTTCAAATGAGAACAAATAAACTGTACTAGATGGGCATTTTAAGGGTTAAAAGTTGCAGTAGTTTCATTTCGTGGGCTTGATTGGACCTTCTGGTGCTCCACAGCCCTAGTTTAAGCTGTTACATAGTTATGTAGGAATGTAGGAGAGTTGGAGTTACGAGTCACTACAATGAGGATAGCACTTATGTATAAGAATTTGCGTGCAAAGGCGCGCTGGTCTTGAAATTCAGTGCAATGTATTTTTTTTTTTAATGCTCGCTAAAGGGCCGGTGACAGGACACCTGTGCTGGATCCATGTGTGTGTTTTCTGACTCCGCAACACAACAACCTGTTTGTTTTTGGGGGGTTTTGATTGTTCAAAAAGTGATGTGATTTCAAGTCAGTAGTACCATGGCAACCGGAAAGCTGCATTACTTTAGTGTCGTTTGAGCCCGGTGCGTTTGCCTGATTCCCTGACCCACAACAAAACCACAAAGACACACATTCAGAATATTTTTATTGCGGCTTGCACAGTTCCGTGCTTCTAAACTATAACACATTTGTCTTTGGGAAAGCATCAGTCGCTGCATTTTCTAGCTTGGCACGCGGCCAACAAATCCCCCACTCAAATCTGTAATCCACCAAAAAATCTCCCTCCTCGTCCTCTGACTGAATTTTGGGCTGTTTTTGTGAAAAATGTGTTTGTTGTTGTCGTTGAAGATTGAGGCTGGCACTGAGGAACACTTTTGTTTGTCCAAATAGGTCAGTACCATCAGCACAGCCACACACTCCACAGACATCCTCCTTCAGTGTAGGTCCTTTTCCTTGTTTGTGGTTCTGTACGTGGTTGATTTTAGTTTCATCCTTGATGATTTATGTGTTGTCGTTTTTGTTTGTTTGTTTGATTGTAAATATAATTTTGGTTCATGTACAATGGAAGTAACTAAACGAGTCATGTTGCACTCCGGAGCTTAACACTACAGCTGTGATCGCTGCAGAAGTTTTATTCCTTGTTTTTAAGAAGGTTATTTTTGCAACTCTTCGCCTGTTACATATATAATTATTTGATCAACTACTAACCTGATAAGCCTCTGGACGCCAAGTCGTGTCCAAACCTTAAACACATACACACACACGCACACACACACACAACAACATACCCGCACAGAACAATAAGACTGAATTGCATTTCCAAGCAAGGATGTGTTTATTTCTCACACACACACACACACACCCAGCACCTTATACAGTAGTGAGAAACACTGCATACACCAAGTAGGATGAGATGAAGTTCCAGTGCTAGACTGAAATGAGATTGGAGATGGTGCATAAATATGTGTCATGTTATTTATTATACACACTGCAAATGGGCCCACCTAAACAATTCAGTCTTCAGTCTTGTGTTCTGTGGATAAAGTCTGTTGTGAAGTAAGATTTCATTTTCTTCGAGACTTCTCCTCGGGCGTTTTTTGGTTTTGTTGTTCTTTTTTTTTCCAACCTTAATACAATGTTTTGATCATTGCATTGATTCCAAAAACTGTGTTGGGAAGCGGGGGGCGGGGGCGCTGGGGGGGGGGGGGGGGGGGGGATAACAACAAACCCTGAAGATGTTGGGACTTTATTGTTTAGGTCGAGCCTTTCTGCAGTGGAGTGACCATGTTTTATCCATGACTGCAAAAGACATTAATCATGTTGCCGCCAATAACTGAAAAACCTGGCTGATGCTCTTTTCAGAGATTGTTTACACTCGAATAAAGACATGATGATGTATGAAACGAGTGACGCGAGTGCTTCTTGTGTTGCAACACGTCTGCTTTGATAAATACATCGTTCGTTAAAACGACTAAGAGGTAAACTATGACAGAGCCCTGATACGTAGCTCTGCTATAGCTTTGAATTTACTAGAGGAACATTTGATTGCAACAACTCGTAGTTTAACACAGCAGCGTCAAACTTATTTTGGTTCAACAACCAAACTGAATAAATTATATCACAGAGATTCTTTACTGTTGGT
>JAUESE010000048.1:4295343-4306740 GCA_032274725.1 Malacoctenus triangulatus | reverse complement strand
GGAGAGAGAGAGAGAGAGAGACGAAGACACAACAGGAGACAGTGGTGAAAATGAGGAAATTCTAAGAGAGGGACATGAAGAGACACAGCAAGCGCAAGATTGTAATGTAAACCCCTCCAGCTGTATTGTTAATTTCGGACAGTCATGCCAATAAAGTGTCTTTGAACTGAGTTGAATCGAGAAGAAGGGAGGCGAGCAGGGGAGGGAATAACAGAAACAGAGGAACGGGATGGAGGCAGAGCGAGCGAGCGAGCGAGCGAGCCGGATGACGTCCTCCTCCTCCTCTGTCTTTCTCTTCTCTCCCTGTGGCCTCACTGCAGTGGACATTACCTCCAACAACCAGCAGAGGGACTCGCGATACGCCGCTCAATTAAACACCCCCTCTCTCTGTGTGCATGGGCGTGCTTTGTCTGCTGAGATCCTGCAAGCAGCCACATGAGTCAGTTTCTGCCTGCGTGGCAGGCGATGAATCAAAATTGTGTGTTTTTAAGTTGAGTTTTATGAGTTTATTTATCTGAGACCGCGATAATTGATGAAGAGAGCGAAGAAACCGTAAACGAGCGACATAATTTACAATCTTAGCCAGGCCTGAAGTTGGAAAAGCACCTTGAAAATGAAAGAAAGCAACACATTTACTCACAGCTACTCGTATATTGAGAGACCATGGAGAGCACGGAGAGCATGGAGAGTGATAGTGGAAGACTTACAATGCCTGGATTTGGGGGAAGAAATGGCAGCATGGAGGACAAACTTGTATCGTAATGTTTGCGTGTTTGATTATTAATGAGCTACAGCTTCAGCTGCTCTGTGAGAGATTGTTTATTGAGCTCCCCGACACCAAATTCATGCTCCTCTGTAGCTGTTACTCACAAATGAGCCTCAGAAGGGCTCACAGTCCTCACAAAACACAGCACTGTTCAAGGAGCGCACACACGAAGTAGCTGCCAACGTCGTGACAATATAGAGAATATTCATGACTTGTTTTGGGTTGATGAAGCGGAAAAGTAATACGAGTTTGGAACATAAATTACACATTTTGTCCACAAAGATCTGCGCCCAGGATGCAGAAACGGGGTGAGGAGGAGGCAGCGAACGGTAGCCGCCTAATCACGGTCTGACCTAACAGAGTGGCAGCTGCCACAGCCGCTTGTTTTACCTCGAGTTTCATGTCGTCGCAGGAGCCGACAGAATCTGGGACGTCTCACAACATCCCACGAAATAAGGATGACAGAATCGTCTGTCTGCTCTCACCTACGCTGACATCTCCCGTGTTGTAGCTCTGAAATAATTCTTGGAGTAATTGATGAGCTGATGGAGGATAGGAAGCTATTTTTACTGTGGTTTTTTATTTTTTCTTGTTTCCATGAGGTATTGTGAGCGTTTCGGTGGTTTCACCTTTTTGGAAATCAAGCAGCTTTTGTCCAATTTAGTTCAAATCAAACGTAACATTGAAAAGGAAGCTGATGCAGCAGTGGCTGTGCTGCTGCATCGACACAGGATTTGCTCTGCTGTGATATTGGAGCATAAGTCAGCCACAGTTTGTAAGTGCTCTGAGACAACACAGCCACTGTATTTATATGCATAAACCAGGAAACCAGACCGAGCGGACGGATCGCGCTCTGCTCACGTGTGAGGCGCTGTGCTGCCTGTGCGGACAGCTGGATTGATTAAAAATTAGCGTATCTGTTCCATCAGATTGAACCACTCGGTGTGGGCGCAGACTCGAACCCTGGCGGAAAGAAGTAGTTTTTCACTATTCACTTGTTCACGCTGACATGTAGTTGACCCAATAATTAATCTTGAACTCAAACGGAGGAATAATTGTTTCTCGCAGCTTTTGTGCGACGATCGGCCGTCCATGCAAATACAAATCTTTACCACGCGGCGACCATGAATGATTCCTGCCGTCAGTTTACACACAGAAACAGTGGCTTCTGCTGCGAGCGTGTGCGACCTACCGATTACCAATACACATCAGACAAAGTCATGAAAGGAGGCGAGCAGGAGCTGGCTGGAGTCCAGCCCGTTGTCTGGTGTCTCTCACGGCCAAGTCCCCGACGGTATTTCTGCCTGTGTGATCACGAGCTGAGTCAGTGGCCCCCCCCCTCAAACGACAAAACGGAGGTGTTGCCGACGTTTTTGTTTCTGACAACATCCTGAAAGTCAGCAGCAGGTTCAATCACTTGAACGCGACTGATCCGCTGTGACTTTGTGACCGATCTGAGAGACAAAATTTGGCGTAATGTGAGCTGGTGAGATAGTCCACCTCCACATGTGTGTCCTGCAGTGTGTTGCCAAATGATTGCCATTGTTCCCTCCCTGCTACAGTCTAAGCATTGTTCACACCTCCATCGGTTGGGTTTCTTATAAAATGAGAGAGAGAAGATACATTTTTATCGTTGGTGTTGTGGGTGTTCATTCAACTTCTGTATTGTTTTGATTCAACTCGAGGTGTCTTAGCAAATGAGAACAGGCGAAGGAAGACAACAATCCTGACAGGTTGCCAGTTCATGATCATTGTGCGGTGGTCTTTATTTTGTGTAATTATGTGCCATCTTGTGCAATAAGTTGTCCCATAATGGCAGTCGTGTCTGAAATGTGACCCTATTTCAGCATTATGTGCTCATCAGCTGCTCTCAAGGTTTTTGTCTCGATTCAAAAAGGCTTTTAAAATCACTTCTCTTTTCAACACGCATGTATCTTCAAACTATGACTCGCTAAAGCAAGATTATAAACTCGGGCCAAGGAAACGAAGTAGGCGGGCAAAAAAAAAAAAGAAGTCAAAACATTTCCTTTTTCTTCTCTCTCACAGATTCACATCTTGGAAAACGGCGAAGTTCGAATATTCAGCCGTAACCAGGAAGACAACACCAGCAAATACCCCGACATCACCTCCCGTATACCCAAGGTAAGACACCTGGGAGCGAGCGGAGTGTGGCTCTGAGCCACCGTTGTCAATCAAGAGGTTTTTATAACCACCGGTGTTAAAGAACAGCTGAACATATTTATCCTGTTCTCTCCGTCATTGATTCATCTCTCACTTTTGCTCGCCGTCTCTTTCATCTCCTCCTGTTTCCACGCGCATACTTCTTCCATCTGTCACAGTTTAAAGCCTCTCTCCCAAGTTTCGCTGCTCCCTCGTCCTGCCTGCACCTCGGCTACAATTATTCATGGCCACTCTCGTTAATTAGATTTCTTCTTTCAATCTGCAGAGATGTCCACTAAGGATGTCATAAAACTTACTCAGTGCATGTAGTTTAACTTTGAATTTCAGCTGTGGGCACTTCTCGCCAAATTAGCGAGGATCTGCCTGCGTGGCGAGTCAGGGAGAGATCACCGCTACCTGCAGCTTCGGCAGTTGGCCCGAGGTTATCTGAGCGCGCTCGCTGCCTCCGTGCCTGCTGAGTGTGTTTTCCTGCTAAACTCGGGAGCCCCAAATAAATCTCCATCGGTTTGCTGGCTCCACTCACTCATTCTGTTTGCAAGACGTTTGAGGTGCTCTGCCGTTATTGAAACATCAATAGCATTAAAATAAACTCCCATCTGGTCCTCACTAATCGGGCAGATTATTGGATCAGATAAATTCTGCGAATTGTCGCCGAATATTACTAATAGGTTCCTTTGTGAGGATTTATTAGGACATAATTTTCGAGCTAGAGCTTGACAGGGGACACAGGTGCTCCTTGTCTCAACTGATTTTCAGTCTGTTTTACTTCAAAAAGTTAATAAAATAAGGTTCGTTCAGTTTTTTGTGCAAAACAAAGTCAGGGAAATAAAAAGCAGCTCTGACGAAGATCAAAAAACATCATCTCGCATGAAATCCTCATCACCTGATATTTTAATGCGTTTTGTCTCTCTTAAAGTGTCAAGAAATTGATTTTTTTGAGTGAAAGAAAATCCAAAAACAAATAATGAGATTTTGTGGCCTTCAATTATTTGGCAAATTAGACTCGCAGGAATACACGCGAGGTTTTGACTGGCCTGGACACGTTTTTTAATGAAGACATGAGGCGTGAGCTGATTGGCCACTGGAACAGCAACGGTCCATTCATCAGGACGGATTCATGAAAAGAAGACCCCAATCATAGATCGGGTTGGGTGGAGGGGGCGATTCGGGGGGGGGGGCACCAGGTCACATAAAGTGTGTAACTGCAGGTTAAAGAAAGAGGAACCGTTCCCACCACTCGACACGCGGCCGAACACGTGTTCAATCTTCTCTGCGGTGCCGTGCTGACCGGCGAGGACATTTTTTTTTTTTTTGCTCTTATCAGAGGGAAAACCCTGCTGACTGGACCACGGGTGGTGTTCCTTGATGGTCTCCCCATCTCAAACCAATCAGCACCTCGTATTAAACTGATTCGCTAACCTTGTCGTCTTTTAAAGCATCTCCATATTCCAGTTTTATCGCTTTAAGCCAGGGGTCCCAAACCTTTTTTTTTCTCCTATTTGGAGCCTCCTCGAATTACTGCCGTGAAAATCTGTGACCCGGAAACATCAGAGTGAAGCCAAATACTGGTGGAAAAACAAACTGACCTCAGTACAAAAGCAGGAGCCTTCAAAGTAAAAGCTTTTGGCAGTTCACTAATCTGCTCCGCATTCAATAAAGTGTCTTATTTGGGCTTATTTGGACTTCAGAGCAGGTAAATTGTTGGTGTCCTTGTTAATCTCTGGTCACCTTCAAGAGGCATCCATGACCCCCCCCCCCCCTAACATTTAGAGCCCCCACCTGAAGTGAATCTTCTGAATTTCACTTCCAAGCATCGTTTGTGCCTATCAGACTTATTTTTTATTTGT
This sequence comes from Malacoctenus triangulatus, assembly GCA_032274725.1. Classification (NCBI taxonomy): domain Eukaryota; kingdom Metazoa; phylum Chordata; class Actinopteri; order Blenniiformes; family Labrisomidae; genus Malacoctenus; species Malacoctenus triangulatus. The sequence goes on along the minus strand of JAUESE010000048.1, from coordinate 4,301,946 downwards.
TATCTAAGTTGAATGTTTTCATTTAATCTATCCTGCCACTTGTGCAGTTCCTGCTTTGTTAAAGTCTCCATCAGTGGGACAGTTTTCCTGATGATCGTCCCTCGTTCTGTTTGAGAACGTGCTCGCCTGACCTTTTCGCCGCCGACATTTTGCCTGGCGATAGCAGGAGAAGCTTCGCCGGCCACCCCGAACATTAACAATGGCTGCGGTCCAAAAGCGGCCCAGGATACTTCTCCAGGCAACAAAAAACAACCCGACCCAGCTCGGCTCTATCAAAACAGCCAGCGCTAATGTTATTAATTACACCTGTGCTTTTTGTGCTTTGACATGTCAAAATGTCACTCGAGGAAAAGGTCTCTCTCTGAAATTCATTTTCCAAAGAAAAAGCCAGCAGGAGGCTCTTATTGTGAAGCAGTAAGAAACGCGGGGAAATTGTTTCCAAGGTTTTATAGCGGTTCCTATTGTTCAGACTGAAAAAAACAAGAAAAGAAAGGACCGTTCTGCAAAACAACATATTGAGCAGATTAGTTTCGAGAGGTTAGAGTGGCTCCCACTGCAGTTATATAAAGCAGCAAACTTAAATAAAAAGAAAGGCTTCATGTCACTGTCCAGCGGCTGTGAGCCAGCATGACTCCGGTGGTTGCTCCGTTCTCACCGCGGTATTTCATCATCCCTCCCAACATCTCGCATCCCTCGTTTCTTCTCACACCTTCTTTCATTTTTCTCTGTTGATTCTCCCTTTTATTTTTTCTTTTCTCCCCCAACTTTACAAACTACATCACGGCTCTTTGTCTCTCACCTTGTTGCAGGTTCTGTCCACTCGTCTGCTACTCGTGTTTCTCTGTTTAATCATCGCGCCTCTTTTCTTTTTTCATTACTTCTTGATGATACCCGTTCGTTCCCGCGCCGCTCCTCGCGGCTCTCTTTTCACCTCTTTCTCCTCTCTTCTCACTCTTGTCTTTCTCTGCCTCTCATCTTTTTTTCAGCTTTGATGCCACCTTTTCTGCAATTTCACCTCTTCGCTCTCCGTCTCTCTGCCTCATAAACCCCTCTGCTCTCTTCTCCCTCTGCACTTTTTACATATTCTCTCTCGTGCGTTTTCTCCCCGTGCCTGTCGCTGCTCTTCACTGCCGTCTTCTCACCCTTTTTGTTTGGGCCTTCGCTTACTTCCTTATGCATGTCTCCCCTTCTCACCATTTGCCTTTTCACACTCTCTTAGCACTGCCATTTAAGGTGTTTTCCTACACTTCTTTGCCGTTTCCTTTTCACCCCTTTTTCTTCTTTGCCGTCTGCCTTAACTGAGACGCTTTGACTGGGAAAAAAGTGTTTGTGCTTTAGTGGTAACAGTGTGATAAAAATAAAGCACCTTTGAATTACGATATCATTTACTTTTGTTAAATTTTCGAGATTAATATTCCTTTTTTTTATTATCTAGATTGTTATTAATGGCAGTTAATTTACTTCTGCTGTAAAAATAGCCCACTTCAGTCGTTAAAATGGTCTCATCTCGAATCGATTACCAATCATTAATGCGCTTAATTGCTCGAGGTTTAATTTCAATCTCCTCTCCCGACATTGTCATGGCAACATGCCTGCGTGTGCATGTGTCAACACAATTTGTGAGCGCGATAAATGAACAATGGCTGAGTAAAGCTTCAGAGTAACACAGGTCGCTTGCATGGAGGAGATGGTTAGATTGGATTTCACAGCACCTTGCTGCATTATTTTACATATTAATGAAGAAGCGAGCTATTTTCCCGAAGCTGCCTCTTTGCTTTAATGCTGTAAATCATGAATTGATATTAATTCATGAATATTAACACACATACATTAATAAGTAATTAATGCATTATTTATCGCAATGACCTTTCCAGGATAACTGTTTGTGTTTGACACATTGTGCTGTCAAAACAACCTGTTACCTCCGTTTTTTTCCCCACACTCCTCTTTATTAGGTTTCTCTGCATAAATTCAGTCTTTTACACTCCGTCTTTTCAGGCACATGGTAAATTTGTCCTGTAATACAAACACTGAGCAAGAAATTAAGATTCAGCCTCACACACAGGATTTGGTGGCTCAGATAAAATGGCAGCGACTCGTTCTAGACTCTGAGAATCGGCCGCGATGGTCAATAAATTCTGCCCCTGAGCTGGATAGTTCAGTCTCAGTTTAAATCATATCGGTGTTTTCCTGCACTGGGGACTAACGACGAGCTGCCAAAGCCTTTTAGTTAATGCAGGAATGATAAGCAACAAACAAACTGTGGAAAAATGTTGCTGGTGAAGCTCTTGGCTTTTGGCACCGTGTGGGCATCGGACCAAAAGAGGGGGTGTGCTGAACAGTTTAGTGGCGTGTTGAAAAGAACCAAAAAAACGCCAACCGAAAAGTCGCAATAAATGAAGAGGAGATATGTTTTTTTAAAAAATATATGTATATATTTTTGATCAAATATATATATATATATAGATGAAATAAATGTTGATTTGTTGAATTCCAAAACATTTGGCAACAAATTGAGGGCATCTGTAGGTCCTGAAACGGCTTCAACACGTTTCCAATTTGACTGCCTCTCTTCACGCCTTTTTAAAGCTCCCAAGTTAACTCTCTCTCACAGAGTTTGAGGCTCAAACTTTGTTGGATTTACTTCAATGTGCTTTTTTGCTTTCGTGACTGTCTTCTGTTTGCGAGAGCAGATGTTGCCGATACCAAGATGTCTTTTTCATCTATAAAAGCCCTCCTCCACTCTCTCATCTCCCCCTCCTGAGTATTATCTCTTATCTCTTTATTTTATTTATTCCCATGTGGTCTTCCTTTCTTCCTCCCTCCCCTCAGGTGAAGAAGGACTCGGTCGTGTCCTGCGTCCTGGACTCGGAGGCGGTGGCGTGGGATCGCGAGAAGAAACAGATCCAGCCCTTCCAGGTCCTCACCACCCGTAAGAGGAAGGTATGAATGAAGAGGAGGGAGTTTAAGAAGATGGGAGAGAAATAAAAAGCCTCTGTTGTCCTCAAGTTAGAGAGTGCGAGACAATGGGAAGGAGTGAAAAGGTTGAAGAGTGAAAACAAGACGGAGATAAAGACTTGGAAGGCAGAAGAAGGTGAAATAATAGAGTGAAATGATCCGGCAGACAGAGAGAGATGGACGGAGAGAGAGCAGACAAAGAGAGAGCGAGAGATAAGTGGGAGACGGAGGAGTCGAATGGATCCAGAAGAGAGGAGGAGAGGGCGAGATAGCAAATGTCAGCAAGGTGTTTATTCAGTTTTGATCAGAATAACGGCCTCTTTCCACCACATCCATCACATTAGTGGCAAACCGCTCCCTTTACCCCGTCTTTGTGTGTGCATGATGACACCCCTTTAAATTAGGAGAAGAAGGAGCGGGTATGAAGAACGCGATGATGAAAATGACTGAAAATGATTATCTCGATGATGTGGTTTTTTTTTCTCACTGCTTGATATTATTGCCGCCACGATGAAATCACGATTATTTGTAATGATGGTTTGATGCACCGACTGATTGTACTGCCCCTCTGGCATTTTGTAACATCTCAACTGTTGTCAGTACCACGAGCGAGCCCGCCGAAATGAGAGATTTTAAGACGAGGAGATGAATCCCGATATGCACTAATTAAACATCATTAATGAGCAGAGAGGGGAAGTAATGAGGGAGTGAAAGGGAGAATGACAGCGAGGAGGGATGCATCAGCAGAGGATTCCTCTGGGTTTGTACAGACTGCAGAGGGCTTATTGGAGACTCTGCTATTTAACTTTCCCGTCCTGCCCTCGTCACGTCTCTCATGAACATTTGAAGTCCTCAAACACAAGTCAGGACAAAGTAAAACTTCATGCGTCACCGAATTAAAACAGAATTGCATCACACAACGTCATTGTTTTGCAGAACTCGGTGAAGACACGACTCGACTGCAACATGTATTGTTGTAATTATCTAAAATATCTTTCACTCGACTTGATATTTTTAACCATGTCACAGTCTAATGTCCTGCCATCAGTTATCTAATCCATCTAAGTGGAGCATTACCCTCCAATGATTACGTCATTTATTAGAATATTCAGCCAACGCTGAAAATTCAGGTGACACGGCCTCGTGTAAAACCTCAGCAGAGATGAACTGCTGTCATGCTGCTCTCTGAAACACACTCTTAATATACACCCACAGTCCTGCGCAGAAGTTTTAGTCAGCGATGCCAAGGATAGTTTTTAGATATCCGATAACTTAAAAAAAAAGTGCTGCAAAAAAAAAAGTTGAAATCTAATCAGCATTTGGTGTGACCACAGTTTGGCTTTAAAACAGCATCGTCTCTTTGAGGCACACCTACACACGAGTTACTTGGCAGCTCGGTCGTTTCGAGCGATTCGGGAGAATACGCCTCAGTTCTTCTTGATATTTAGTCTGTTTGTGTCTTCTGCCTCTTCACGAGAAGACACTGACCCACTGATGTCCACATCACGGCGCCTCGGATCCCAACGGAAGGGATGATTTAAGTTTTTTGTGTGCTTGTTATCGCATCGGATGGATTGTTGCCACTCTGGCTGTATGTTTGGGCTGGTTGTCACGCCGCAGAGTGACTCATTGAGGCTAATCTGACAACTCCCTGATGGTACCGGGTGATGAACAGGAGTCTAAACACATAAAGTACCTGAAAACCTTTTGCTGCTGTTATGTGTGTGTGGAGAGTAAATCAGGAGCAGCACTGAGCAAATATATCGTACAGCCAAATAACAGGACCCAAGCTGGGAATGTAAACCTTGTTCCATCATCCCTCTGCACACCTATCAGCCATATCATTATGACCCCCTGCCTCACACTGTGTCGGTCGCCCTCCAAGCTGAAAAACAGCCCTGACCTTTAAAGGCAGCGACTAAACTAAACCTTTTGAAGACGCGCTGCGACATCGTAAACACAGCGTTGCCAGAATTAAAGTCCTCATGTCCTCATGACGTCTTCATGTTTCAGTATCTCCTGCACATCCCACAAATGCTCCATGACATTAAGTTCCAGGAAATTTGGAAGTTGAGGCAACATGTGAAGTTTATTTTTCTCAAATCAGTCCTCCTCGGTCAGTTTTGGCTATTCTGGCAGCTGTTGTACTCAAGGAAAAAAAAAAGACAATTGTCTACAGAGAATAACAGGGTGAACCTGGTCAGCAGCAATGCTTAAGCGGCAGATTTCCCAGCAGAACATTGCCCAGAGCGTCACACTACCTCTGCTGGCTTGTGTTCTTCACATTGTGCATCCTGGTACCGTGTGTCCCCAAGGTAAACGATGTACCCAACCATTTAAATAATGGGGGGAAAGAACGGGGCGGGGGGGGATTCCCTGTGGTCCAGTTCAGGTAGACGGGGGTCAGAATGCCCACCCTGATTGGTTCGCTGCCATGCAGCCCCACACACGGCAAACTGTGATGCACTGTGACACCTTCGCCTGTTGGAACGGATGAGACAGGCCAGCTTTCACTCCCCGCCTGGATCAATGAGCCTTGGCTGCTCCCGACTCTGTCACAGGTTCACCTCTGATAGATACTGACCACTGCAGGCTGGGAACACCCCACCAGAGCTGCACTTTGGGGCTCGCCTGTCGGTTGTACTTTGAACCTTGTCCAACCCGCTCAAATTCTCTTCTCCATTTTGCTGTTTCTGAAAAATCAACTCGAATTATTCTTAACACCTCGTAGACTCGACCTGTTACCAGTCGCTGTGACAAAGAGACGATCACTACTTTTACCTGTCAGTGGTTGTAATGTTATGGCTCATCGGTGTATGCGCTAGTTATACTTGCGATGACAAACATGAGTAAGCTCAAAACGAATTGCCTGAATCACTTTGCTGCGCTGCAACTAATTGCTGTGACAGTAATTGCTTTTGAGTTGAAAGCGCTGCAAATGTTTCCTATGAATTGAATTACTAAAGATTTTACTGGCTACACGTTTCTTCAAAGATGCCCTGTGAAGATTCTTGTAAACAAACTCCTGTTTACTCCCCGTGTTACTCACCGCGGCGTAATGTGCGCATCCTCAAGGCTTCAAAAATGCGTTGAGTGCTTTCTCCTTCCCACAAAACCTTCGCAGAACCACTTGTCAGCCTCTTGTTTTGTATCCTGTCAGTTTTGTCAGCATTGCGCTTCACGGCACGTTGCTGCAGCCTGTCGATCAGCTGAAAAGTGTGAAATTATCAACAGGACTGTGAACTGCTGCGACTTCATGCACACAAACACTAGAAGTTACCACTAAAAGCATCGATTCATAGTGGTCACACACTCTGCAGGGGCCTTTCAATTCCAAGCAATGCAAGCTGATTTACTAAAGTGCCTTTTTGAAGCGAGCTTAAAGCCGAAAAAAAAGAAGATTTCACAAACAAAATAATGGATTTGGAAATCGTTGGTGCGGCTTGATTCCAGGAATTCAATATTGTTTCAGTTCACTGGTAAAGTCGTGAAATTCTGCTGCAGGACCTCGCTGGAAACTCTGTAACAAGGCAGGGCAGAGTCGAGAGTGTTGAGACCAACAGGAGTAAACAAGAGCAGAATAAATATGATCAAGTGTGGAAGGAGGAGATGGAGAAGTGAAGGGGGGGGGGGGGGGTGAAGAGA
>JAUESE010000048.1:4215048-4225465 GCA_032274725.1 Malacoctenus triangulatus | reverse complement strand
AACTTTAAACTGGGAACTTCAACACAGCTGTTGAATGAGTCACCACCAAGCTAATAGGTCTACTGGAGGTGGGTGACATTGTGAACATGAAAGTCAGAGGCCCCCAAGGAACATTACTCGGCACCGCAAGCGGAGAAACTTCAAATGCAAAAAAAAAAAGGCTGAAAATAGAAATTTTTACATAACACTTTTAAACAATGTTGGGGCCAGATTACAAGCACCATTGACGGAGATGACTCTGCACCAGCTACATCGTTAATGAGCGCCATAATGGAAGTAATGCAAGTCCTCTCAGGTATCTCTGGCACTGTTTTAATCACTTTAATGACACATAATCCGAAAGCTTCCCGCCACCGCAGTGTGGCAAACACAGGCAGCCAGACAGGCAACACTCATTCGCTAATATGCGTTTGTGAGTGACTGTACTAATGTGCCCCTCTGTGTCTCTCCCCAGAGGGAGACAGCGGGGGACGCATCCGAATCGGCTCTGCTGAAATGCATCGAGCTGTGCTGCGGGAGTGTTCGTGACATGAGAAACAGGAACACCAAAGTTGCCGAGATCCCCTTCAACTCCACCAACAAGTACCAGGTACCGCACGCCACCGACGAACGACAACAGCCACAACAAACCAAACTGTTTTGATCTTCATAAGTGTGCAATTCACAGTTTTTTTTTAATTATTTTCTATTTTTTTCCCTCGTAAATTAAATTTGTTTTTGACCAGCTGGAGGCAACATTTTTTCATATTTATCCAGCCGAAATTTTTCCGAATCTACAAGCGCGGATAAACAAGCTGACATCAAAACAACTTGCACCACTATCCAATTCCAATTTATTATCAGAGCGCATTTAAAAACACCACAGTTGACCAAAGTGCTTTCCTTTAAGTCCCTGAACACACTTAAACATGATCAAACAAAAGCAACAAAACACCAGTAAGAAGTGTAATTAAAGCATTAAAGAAACTCTAAATGTTCCTGCCTGAAAAGAGATTCGGCTAATCAATGGAAAGACGAAAATAGTGGCTGAATAGTTTTTTAATCAGCTGATCAGTTATTCAGCCAGACCTTTTTTTCTTTCTTTCAATGCCAATTATAAACTCTCACTACGTGTAAATGCAATATGCAAATGTGTATTTAATATTTATCTCTATCTTATTATTGGCATTATAGATGTTTAATGGCAGAAAATTACCAGTATCGGTTTTTTCTTGACATTTCTGTCAAACCTGTGAAAACACAATTTTACACTTTCATTTTCTCTGCTCACATGAAAATGTGCCGGGAATGACTCATGCATATTCATTTATTAACCTTTCTCCATCCGGCGGAGACACACTCGCTCTTTTACAGTGACAACCTGCTCGACACTCATACTCCCATTCACACGCCTGCTTGGAAGCTGCCCAACACACGCAGCGTCGTCGGTCACAGACAAACAGTCGCCACATCGCGGCTTTGTTTCGATGTGCTTTACTGACACTGCTCACATCTGGATAATGAAAACGCCACGCCCGCATCTCATCTGTTTGGGGACGGCGGCGGCTGGAAGAAAGCGTTCAGGAGTCGAAAAAATGTGTCGCCTCGTTTGAAACGGTGGATAATGAAACGACTCCCTGTGTACATGGCAGAAATGGATCCCTGTCAAACAAGGTTTGGGAGGAGTGAGGTTAAAAGACTTGGTGTTTGATGCACTGGCTGTAAATCCTTTGACATCCCTTAATTGAAATTCATTTTTATGCCTCGGCGCCGGAGTCAGCCGTAGGCTGGAGACATTACATTTTCAGGTTGCCCACCCATCTGCCCGTCTCATTCTCGCTAATGTGATAGCCCTGAAATATCTTCGGGGAATTTCTTCAAATTTGGCACACGCGTTCACTCTGAGTCACAGATGTAGATTTAGGAAGCCTAAGGTCACTGTGACTTCATGTGTGCCCCATTTTTCGTTAGCGCAATAAATCAAGAAGTTCTCGAAGGATTGTCCTCATATTGGCCTCATTCGTTCACGCGGACTTCATGATGAAACGCTGCGTTCTTAGCTGCCAACAGTCAAAGACGGAGTGACCTACTGCCTTCCTGTAAACACAATATCTAATGAACATTTGATGGATTCCCTCCTAATCTGGCCTGTTGTTCACTCGTACTCAATGGACGTAATGGATTGAATTCAGGGTCATTGTCTCGGCACCATATTAGTGAGGACTGTTGCGGAAAAGTCTGTATTGACTCTTATTCTTGCATTTTCCAACAGTCCTTCCCACATACTTTGTGAATCTATAAAACATTATCCTCATTTGTATCTTTTTTGTTGTGACTTCATTACATTTCAAAAGTAGCTTTTGCCATTTAACCACTGTCCTCCAAAAAGTCCAGCTTTACAGATGCTTTGTAAATTATTGAGCCAATGAGATCAAACGAGTAAAAAACAAGGTTGTTTTTTTACATTCAGCTAAATTAAAAAAAGAGAAACACGAATCAGAAACAGAAGAAGCATCATTTTAAGCACATTTTAGCCACATTCTATCAATGTCACTTTGACAGTCAAAAATGCATGAGAGTTTATCAGATTTAGAGAAAGTTATTTCTCATTAAATGAGCAGTTCTTATTCTCAATCTCAAGACTCTTAAATAAAACTGCACAACCCTTTACAGTTCACAGATCGTATCTATTGAATCCTCTACACAGTTATAATACCATCACTAGTATGTAGAAAAAACACAACCAAAAATCAGCTTTTAATTCAGGAGAAAAGTTCCATATTAGAAAAAAGATCATGAATCTATGATCCATTTATGAATCAGCAACAGAGCTTTATTTAGGAGGTGGGATTACCAGCCAACAAAAACAGAAGCTTAAAAGCATAGCGCTATTCCCAAAGTAAGTCCTCGCAAAAAGCCTCCGCACCTTGCTCAAGGGCACGGCAGCAATTAGGGCCTGCCAATGTGACGCCGCTTCACTCTCCACGACCCAGAGTGTCCCAGGCTGGCAGGGGATTTGGACCAGAGTATGAATAACACAGCAGTGATGTTGAAGCAAACAAAGCACTTCCTGCATGCATTTTGTGCACCTGTTCCCTGACTTAAAGTGGGAATGGGGGAGGGGGGGTGGCTGAAAAGCAATTCTGCTCTGGTTTTCTGAGATTAGATATGCTGTGACTCAGATACAAATTACCTGGGGGAGTGTGAGTTTTGTGTGTGTGTTGGGTGTGTGTGTGTGTGTTGGGTGTGTGTAAGTGTGTGTGTGTGTCCTTCTTTTAGTGTGTGTGGTTTCGGTGGGGGAAGGGGTAATGTAAGGTGTAACGCCACAGGAAGACATGCGGGTCCGTGCGAACGAGTGCTCCTCCAGCAGCATACATGCACGCTGCTTCCGATGTGCACTCAGTCAAGTCGTCTTTGATAAGAGTTTTATTTTGAAGCTCTTGGAAAAATATGACAGCAACTCCCCCAAAGAGCGATAGCTGGCACAAACGGGGGGCATTGTTGAGAAGTACAGAGGAGGATGCCTGTGTTGAGCCGCTCTCCACACCGAGGAAAAGAAAATAGACCGACGAGAAACAATCCGGGAAAAGCTGCATGCATAATGTTTCCTCCACTCACCACTTCACCTCTCCTCCCCACCTCTCTCTTTCCACCAGCTCTCTGTCCATGAAGTGGAGGACAATCCCTCTGGTCATATTCTGGTCATGAAGGGAGCACCAGAGAGAATCTTGGACAGGTTGGTCAATCAATAACCAATTGATTAAACGTCTCCATAGGAAAATACAAGAAATTGGACTTGTTATCCGTTTACCATTGCCGATGCAGAAAGAGAGAAAACTCTTATTAATTGTTGGCAATAGTCTGCATGTTTCTTCGTCTTCATCTGTGAAAAGACCAAAATCAATGTCACGATGAAAAGTGCAGCCGGCGTAGCTGCAGCTCGTCGTCGCTCGTTCATCTGCACTATGAACTTTGTTGTCGAAAACGATTAAAAACACATCAGGGAGCCTCGCTGTCGAAGCGCGTGACATGAGCACACTCTGTAGTGTATTTAGACCCAATCTTACATTCACCAACCAGCTGCAGAAAATTATCACTGGTGCTCCAAATGTGTATTAATCTGCTGGTGATAATAGCCCCCAACAAATGCACTCGCTCTTCCTGCTGGCAAAATATGCAACACTGTCTCTTTCAGATTATTCGTCAGTACAATGGGATTGTTTTCCCTGGTTAGGCACTTTGTATGTTGCATTAGGATTCGATTTTTAACCAAGCATCGCTGAGAGCCGCCAACACAATCAAAGAATGTCGAGAATAATGAAGTCGGATAATGCTGCAATCACTACAAGTGGCTATTGTGCGAGAACATCAGATCGTTTCGCCAAAATCTTTTATTGTTGTTTTTTTTCTTTAGAATATATTCTGTCACTTGCTCGAACAAAAATTTTGAGGTTGCTGAAATAGCTGTTAATGAGTCTGTTGTCACTGACAGTAGGACAGACAAAAACAATTGTTGTTTCTTTGTGTAATTTCTTTTGAAAAGAATAAGAAATAAACGCCAGCCTGCGTGATTTGAATTGCCTTCCTAATTCACCGGAACAGGAGCCTGGTTCGATCCATCCTCCACTTTGTTTGAACACCCACCAGCAGCGCAACTTCAATGTCCAAGTGTGAAGTTTAAAACTGGCTCCATTGTTGGCATTAAAAATCTCAAACTTGGACGTATCTTGAACATGAAGTGTTGGAGTCGATCCATTGTTCACGTCGTCAATGTTAACACAGTGCCGTTCTATTGTTGCGCCACTTAAGCTCTTCGGTATTCTGTTGGGTTTTTTAGCAACTGCACCAAAGAGCCAGAAAAAAGATCCAAAAAAAAGTATCTGGTAACAAATACGAGACCTCATGGTAACACTCTGAAACTTGGTGATGTCGAGCTGAGTAGGCACCAATGGAAAAGCGCCATAACTCAACAACGAACAAGTTTTTTCCACTGAGTTTAGTGAAACTGGAACGAGGCATCAGTGTCGGCCTTCATCTTCATGTTTTTTGAGTGACCCCTTGCTCACGTTTATCTCTCAGCTCGCTGCCACCCTGTGGAACTTCTCTGGCGCCGCCCCTGTCACCCATGCACCCTATTCTTAGTCCAAATACCAACTTTAGTCCTCCTTTTGTGTATATTTATTCAAGCTGCTAATAGACAAATAATGAAGCGGAAACCTAATCGCGAGTGTTTTCAAATTAATGGCGGTTGTAGTGAAAGTAACCGAAAAAACACAAGCGGCGATGATGTTGTTTTCTCAGCTGGAAGTCATATTTCATCCCCCTTGTGTAACACAATCGCCGCACAGATTGAGATATCGCCGCACGCTGCCGTGATGCTTCATGTATTATCGAATGCTTCGCAGGTGCAGCACCATTATGATCCACGGCCAGGAGCAGCCACTTGATGAGAATTGGAGAGAAGCTTTCCAAAATGCCTACATGGAGCTGGGAGGACTGGGAGAGAGAGTGCTGGGTATGTTTGGCTGAACAAAACCGGTATCAGTCTGCTGGGGAATAGGTGGAGAGGAGGAGCAGTTGGACACAGCTCTTACTTTTTACAATCTCTTTGGTAAACAGGGTGCTTTGCCCAAATGTCCCCATAAAAGTGTAGAATGCTTTCATTGCAGCTTTGTGTCTACAAAACAGTCTTTTGGCACCGTCGCCTTTCTCCGTAAAGCAGCTGACGTGGATCCAGTGCTAAAAATTACTCTTATTAGACAGAAGCCGGGTTTAAATGTGGATCGCTGTTTAGCTTTAATCGAACTATCAGATGCTGACGGATGTGTGGTTCAATTCAGGTCAGAATCTGCCGGAGAAAAGTAACAAATGCAGGATAGTTCCATTTCTGCCTGTAAAATGTCATTCACACGTTTTTGGATTGCAAAAAAAAAAAAGAGAAAAAAAATCATTACATGAAGTTCAACTTTCAGTGTGTCTCGGTAAATGTCATCATTTTGACAAGCGAGTGAAGAAAAAAAAAAAAAGTATCTGGCATCTTTTAAAAAGTGCCATAGGTAATAATTATGTGCTATCATCATTTTTGTTCAAGTAGATGTCACAACAGTGGGATGTGGAAAAGTGCCATTTTTGGAGTGAAACTCCCGAATTCATGTAAATTATTAAGTCTCAGTTCTGCCTTGGGTAATGATGATGATGGGTTGAGGTGCCTCATGACAAGTAAGAAAGAAAGAAAGATGTACAATTTCAGAGAGAACGCATTTTGTTCAGTACAGGCGCTTTGTTTTTTTTTTTATTTTTGATTTGCTTCTTTGATTCATGGGACGCGCATTAAAAGGGGTTTGACATACTAGTGTTTGACATCAGAAACAGCTCGTTTTAAAACAAAAAACTGATGGCAAATTCTATAAATAGGTGGATAGATGTTCAAAAACAAAGTTGTGATGCTTTTTTTTTCAGTGCTTATGAACCAGTTAAAGATGAGTCTTGTTCAAGTGGCAAAATGCTCAGTAAAATATCCTTTGTTGACAGTGAAATGTTGAGCATTAAGTTTATACTGAAGACTTGTTGTGGTGGTACGTAAACATTTGTGTACACATTGCCTGTGCTATCCAGTTGGAAGCTCTCTCAGCAATAAGTCTTCCGTCCGTTGGGCTGAGCAACGTGGTGTCATCCGTGCTACAATGCACATCTGCTTTCAGGGTTCATGTCAATGTAATTTTAACTTAAAATAACTTTAAGTGGACTGAGAAAAGTTCAGTGTTTCACACATGAAGATAATTACTGAATAATTTTGTTTTGTTTTTTGTTTTAGTCTTTTTTTTGTTATCATTGAGGGAAAAAAAACATAAAAATCCACTTGCTAAAGTCCCGGCCCCTGAAATTTTCCAATAAATCTCAACAACAACTTAGGGAGAAATGTTCAGAGAAGTAAAAGAGGCAGATTTTTGTCATTAATCTCTTTTGGAAAATTGCTTCATGAAATAGGCCTTGAAAAATCTTTTAGGGTCATGAAAGATTTTAAGAGAAAAGTCAGTGGATGTAAAAGCAATAACACATTAAGAGTCTCTTTCCGTCGCCCCGGCGTACTTTAAAGTGTAATTTCAATCAGTTATGAAGGATCCCCTCACTGATCCCTCTCCTCTTGCAGGCTTCTGCCACTTGAATCTGTCCTCGTCTCAGTTCCCCCGAGGATTCACCTTCGACTGCGACGACTTGAACTTCCCCACTGAGCAGCTCTGCTTCCTGGGCCTCATCTCCATGATTGATCCGCCACGTGCCGCTGTGCCTGATGCAGTGGGTAAATGCCGCTCTGCTGGCATCAAGGTAATTGGTTCCACAGATTCGACATTCGTTGTAGTTCCTGAAAACCCTTTTTCCTGGGGCTTCATTTCATTGAGCATTTAAGGGACAGGATTTGCATGTTAAATGTCTTTTTCAAATCACAGAATGGAGTCCAAATGACAAGTGAGGCCCTCAGCAATGCGTGGTAGATGATGCCTGATAGAGCTGCGAGGTTCTTTGCATGGTGAAGGCTTCTGAGAGGGTTTTTCCAGGTGTGCTAAGGGTGCAAAATTCGTCGATGGTGGGAAACAGATTCGTTTGTCATATTTGAAAAGAAAACCCGTAAAAAACATAGTGGAGTTTAAATCCCAAACGATTTTCATTATCATCAAGAACTTAATGTGATATCAAGGTTGAATTACAATTGTTCAATAATCTTGAGTACAAAATCAGAAGTTCGATGGCTGTGAGGCTTTAGATTAAACCCCATTTGGCTTTTCACAATGAAAGCCTTCAGCTGCCTCCCTGCAGTCTTTTCCAAACTCTATAGAATCAAACAGCCTTTAAACAATGTGAAATTGCTGGATTCCAACAATCCAGCCAAAACGTACTAATTAACATGAGGCAAAGCGTCCATGTTTAGAGTTTATCAGGGGAATTTTGCTCTTGATGCGGAGAGTTGGCAGCTTGTCCCCACTCCGATTTTAAAACACACAATCCTTTTATTGATCTGTTTTTGTTTGAGCTACTTCATGGTAAAGTAGCTTTAAAGTTTAGCTGTACATAATCTATAGGGTTTTTTTGGGAGGGTTGAGAATTTTTTAATCTCATTACAACTAATTGTGTAGAAGAACCTTTTGACTTATGAAGGAACAAATTAAGGTTCTTCAGGTGATGACATGAGTCCCAATCATTTTTCAAACATCAGCAAAAATCTTGAAAAAAAAGGAGGAGCACAATCAGATGTTGTGAAGCTATTTTGTAAAACATCCCAAGTATTATGATGCAAATTCGACAGACTTATTGCAAATTGCCATTACGAGTTAATCGGTTTCAAATATACACGGAGCAGATGTTTTGTCAGAGAGGTAATGACTGAGTCCGCAGGAAGGTTAAGCAACTTCCAACAGAGATAAAAATGGATAATGAACAGGAGGAGGCGTTCCCGCTCAGGAGGATGGCGGCAAAACTCGGCAGAAGGGATTTTGCACATTCGATTCCAGTTGAAAAAAGTCATCGCACTACCCCTGATAATGAATTGTCTGGAGACACGGCTTAATTGGCTTAAAATGAATCAGAGGCAACCTCACTTTTGCTGAAGTGGATAAAATTGTTGCAAAAAGAAGGATCGCTGTTGGAGAAACTTTAAACCAAGCTTTGTTTGTTTGTTGTACCTGCATGTCAATATTTTTCTATGGTCTTCGAATGTAAGCGAGACTGATTTTATTCAAAGCATAGTTTGAAACACGTGAAAGAAAGTGTTTCTTTATGCTGCCTATCAAACAGCGTTCGTCATCCCACAGCTAATGTTGGTATAAATATGTTCCGGTCCTGAAGGGAATTCTTCGCAGCTTCATATCAGACCCTGATCATGTGAGCAGCATAAAATATTAACCAGATGGGCTCCAGCTAAACATGAAGAAAAAGCTGTCATCTGCATTTCATCACCTATACATTCAAATTCAAGTCAGATCTAAACTGAGCTCAAAGTAGATGGTATGAAACTTATTAGCGCCGTCCTGACGCCTGGATTTACCTCAGAACTGTGATATACAGAGATGCTAGGTCCTGCCCTTTGTTGCGTGAATCAGGTGAAAGAACACACAGCTGTGCAAAGTAGCTGCATCTTCTCCCTGCTGAGCTCAGGGGAAAAACTAACGCGAGCGGCACCGCTGCTTTAATTATCTTCGCCGGATGTAAAAGTTTCTGTGCAGTGTGCAGTGTAGTGTGCTGTCATATGCTGCTTGATCTTTAATATAACCTCATTCAGCCTGCATATGCAATACTGGAGATTATAGTGGTGATGGGGATTTTCAAAAGGTGCTCCATATTATTGCCATACTTATTATAAGAGATTTATGGGCTGCGCACTAGATATTAAAAGTAAGTTATTGTGCTATACGTGTGTATGAATACGAAACTTTGAATGTATTGTACTTATGTGGCTTTTGATAGACTTGTCACTGGTTGACCTCATGTATGTTACATGATGATTGAAGCCCACGCTCACTCAGGGATGGCGTGAACCTGCGAGCAGAGGGACCTAATCAGGTCACGAACCCAAAACCTCCTCGTTGTCAGGCAACGGCTCAAACCACCACGCCACCGCGCGGCTCCGCCTCACTACTCTGCTGTAACAATCTACACTTGCCTTTGTCACCTCCACTTCTCCCCCCAGAAATATCCAAGACACACTCTCAGCCGTTCTCCTGCAGCGAACAGATTGTTTCTACTTTGTGACTTTGAAGAAAATGGTATTAATTCTTATTATACAGCGTGTTCTTTTGTCACGTCTTAGATCAGATGAAAAATGAGCTTTTCAGTAAAGTCCAATTCGGTCAGTTACTTTTAACTTGGCAGGCCCCCCCCAAAAAAAGTAACTCTACGTGTCAGATCACTCTGAAACTGAACCTGTGATACATTTATGGAGACGAATTGAAATTTTTTTAGCTGAAACTGGTCATGTGACGTGTTGTTGACCTTTGCAGAGCGAGCGAATATCAGAGTCTGCAAACCCGTCTTCTTGTCATTTTTGACGGTTATCACAAAAAAGGAACCAAAAAAGATTTTTCAGTGTTCTGTCACATTTCTACCTTTAACTCTTCGTTGTTTCATTCTTCGCCGATGTAACCACACGACACATTCATGTGACATATAGGCCCTGAAGGCATCTACTGTACGGTAGCTCAAGCATGTTGTGACACATGACATCCAGATGAGACACAGTGCAGTGGGGTTTGCCACAATAAAGCTTTCTTATTTATGAGACCTTCCATCTGCCGTCAGGTTATCATGGTAACCGGGGACCACCCAATCACAGCCAAGGCCATCGCGAAAGGTGTGGGCATCATTTCTGAGGGCACCGAGACGGTTGAGGACATTGCAGAGAGACTGAACATCCCTCTGAGCCAAGTTAACCCCAGGTGTGTGTGTG
>JAUESE010000048.1:4168371-4182700 GCA_032274725.1 Malacoctenus triangulatus | reverse complement strand
ACACACACACACACACACACACACACACACACACACACACACACACACACACACACACACACACACACACTCATAAACATTCAGTGTATCTGTCAGTCTTTCAGCTGGCTTCCCTCTCACGCAGACTTAAACACGCTCCTTGTTCAGTGAACATGGAAGCTCTTCACTGTACATTGGCACACACAACCACACACACACACATACACACGCACACACAAACACAGATGTTATGTTTTTCAGGGACACTGCATCGACTTGCATTCGTTCCTTGTAGAATAAATCGAGACCGGCGCTTCTGAAAGTGCGGAGTGCGCCCCAGCGGTGGGGAATGGAGACATGACAGGTGGAGTAACACACAGCAGGAAAAATATTCAGGATAATGACTTTTTGTTGGGGTGATTAGGGCAGCTGGGGCTTGAAAATTCCCCCTTGTTTGAGGTGGGAAATGACACAAGAGGTTTTTGTGAAGAAGCTATCTGAGTTTAGGTGTAAATATTGCTTCATTGTAAACTGTGTCTTCAGCTAAAAACGTATTTTTCTTAAAGAGAAATAGCGAAATCACACAATTTCCATCGAAAACAGAATGATGTCTCCTCAATAGTAATACACTCGCATTTATGTATGCATAAAAAAAACACATCACACTCAGGGTGATTTTTATTAACATGCACATATAAATGAAATAGATACTAACTCACTCTGACACATTGGCACATAAATAGCTACTGAAAAACACGCTTGTGCACATACTTATGCATGAAGTTATGGACAAGCGCACATGCGCGTATACACACAAGCATTTGAATGCAGTGCCGAAGACTCTGGAGTCTTTACTTAAACAAAAATACCCCTGTGAGCCAAGCTGTTGACTGCCATGCGAAAAATTGTGTTTAGCAGGCCAGCCGCTGCATACATCCATACTCCCCACACAGTGTTCCACTTTTGTATGTACACAGTGTAGTCATCTGATATGTTGTGTTTTCCAGAGTGCTTATGGATGTGTGTGTGTATGTTTTCCCCCCATAAGGAGGTGTCCATGCAGGAGCGCTTCACAACCCAGCAAGCAAAGTGCTGAGTAATTAAAAGGCCCCCGGAGCCCGTTCTGTTGGGGGACCCCGGCAAAATGACATGCCGCGAATTAATCACACCCTTTATTACCAGACTTACGTCTCGGTGCAGCATTTCCTGTCTCCACTGGAGTTAGCGGCGCCGCTTGGCTCCCAACCAACTTATGTCTTACGCGACCCCGCGCTTATTCATACTAACACTGGCTTACACACGCGCTCACACACTCACCCGGGTATTATGCAAACACACACACTCCTCTATTTTTTCGGTCTCTATCACTCTCTCTCTCTCTCCCTCTCCCTCTCCCTCTCTCTCTCCTTCTGTCGCTGCTTCATTTCTCAGCGTCTCAGCCTGGTGAGTACTTGAATGTCATTATGACTTTTGCTATCAAAAGCAAACAGCGGGGCAGGATTGAGGAGTGCATGCCAGACCTCCCGTTTTTCCACGCTGTGAGTGTCACAGCATGTCTGGTGCTATTTTGATTGTTCCTGTTTTTGTTTTTTTTTAAGGCTTCTTTTTTGTCACAGAGATGTGCTCACCCCCCCCCAAAAGGACAGATTTATTGACAAACCTCCTGCCGTGACACTTACTTGGCCCACGTTGCCATCGTTTCCCAGTAGAACCCCCCCTCCCCCCCTTTCCTCCTCACCTCCCCCCTGTGTATTTACAGAACGACCACTCTACCTTGTCCTGCTCTTCACTGAGTATGACTTCATATCTACCGGCCAATTTGATCCCATTTGCGTAACGCACTGACAGACTGCAGACGTGAACAATATAATTGAGCTAATGAGCGACACGCCCTTATCTGCTGCTCATTCATACGGGCAGCCTGAGGCGTGACGACTATCAGCCTCTTACACAGGCTACTGTATGTTTGATGAGTCCCTTGAAGGGAGAATTAACTTCCTCAAGGCAAACTGTTTTGATGTGTGAACCAAAGAAGAAGGGAGTTTATCCTCCGTGTTTCTCTTTTTCCCTCTCATTCTACAATGAATATTGAAATATTATTGTGATTTATTTATTGCGTCTCAGTGTTCAGCTTCGCTGAGCTATTTTCAGGTTGATATCTTCACAGGCGGAGAGGGAGGGGAGCTATACAGACGAGTACATGGGAGGTGTCATGCTTGACTTTGTGACAGCGCTCGGCAGCCTGCCTGGGAGAGCGTCTTTTCTGTTGTTGTTTGAAGAGTTCTCTGACATTTCCTGGTTCTTCCCCCTCGGGGGCTGTAACAGTCAGAGCTGGCCTGGTTTCATCAACCTTCCAGGTACAATTTACCAAGATCCTGTTTGAAAGGACGTCATAGGGTCACTTGCCCGTGGGAAGATTGCTGCACGCTGACATTTCTTCGTACTGCTGCTTGTTGCCCTTCGATGCCACAAACAGGAACACCATGGCAACCTGGTGTGACCTCCCGTCCCGTCCTGCAAAATGTCAAAGGGGAAGCACTTTGGAGGACAGCCACTGTACAATGCAATCCTGAAGACCCAACTTATTAGACTTCAGGTTTTACCAACCAGCGCTAACGAAAATCCTCAAAAAGTGTCATTAAAAAAGGGATAAACTGGCAAAAATCAATTCTTTACCAGAGACTATGGCCGAGATCTGGAGAATGTGGTGTTCATTCTTTACTTATTTCTCCATTTTCCTCTTCATGGACTGGAAAGATGCACGGTACAGTGATGTGCAGCTCAGCTCTCGCAGCTGTACAATCCTGGCTGAGGCTCCGTTGGTTTAGCTGGTCGTCCCTCACCTGGCCTTGTGCTGGAGCGTCCTTTGGCCAGACACTGAAGGCCCAGTCGCAGCCAGTCATCTCTGTGCACCTCGCATTGTGACCGAGTGAATGGGTGAATGCCGCTGTAGTGTGGGAGCTTGTTGAGAGTGGACGAACAGTCCAATGAGCTGTGCATTCTCCATATTATAGGAAGCAGCATGTATGAATGTGTATGTTATCCACTCTGTTAATGTTATGTTTCTTTTAACCTTGGTGGTTGCGGGCAGTGGGAGGCTGTACTTTTGTATTCTGTACATCATGCCAAATTTTGTTCAAAGTTCAAAATATTCCAAGAATTCGGCGTCAATCTATTAAAAAAAATACTAATAAATCGCAAGGCCAACGCAAGTAATAAATAACTTGTATAGTTGTAATTAAGACATGGAATCATGACGGAGGTTTAGAGGATATTTCACCACTCATCTGAAAGGCTTCTTCACCAATGCTGAAGGTTTTTCAGCTGAGAATCTGTCAGAAGGGTTTCCTTCTTTTTCTTTTTCTTTTCTAAGCAAAGAATGTAAGAGGAGGAGAGAGGTACCTCGAATGATGACAAGGTTAACGCTTTAATGCATTAAACAGTACAAAAAAAAGCCGAAAAGCTAGAGCCATCATTTTGACAGCCCAAATAAAATTATGTGAAACAAAAATGCAAACAAAAAAATGTCAATAGCTTATATTATTCAGTTAACTGCACATTTATAAAAGAATTTTTGATGCAAGTCTGCTGCAGAACTTTCAAACATTACATTGTTTGCAATTGCAGACTTTTGCTAACGACACAAAGAATTGTATTTAATTTGAAGTCTGTAGGTCAAAGGCTGTCAGACTGAATGTCGAGCCCGGTCTGAAGGGAACTGAAAAAGGAAACAATAATAGTTGAGGTTTGAAGGCTGACCTTTAACACGACTCAAAGTTTTTCTTGTTAGAGTTCTGACAGTCGTAGCTGAGACAGCGCTGACATGGAGCCCTGCCGTACGTTCTCCCGATAAGATACTCGTGCTGCGCCGTTGTCCGCAGCCTGCCTGACACTGGATTATTAATTACAGAGCTCACACAAAGCTCATCAGCACAATTATCCTGCACCTATTTTAGGATTCAACTTATTGTTCAATTCACATTTTGAGCTAAAGTGAATATTATAAGTTTAACCTTCACATTTGGGAAACTTTGCCGCTGTAGTTTGAGTGATAAAAACAAAAAACCCTGAAGTGTCTGATCATGGTTTGACCAAAACAATAATTTTTATTCAATCAACATTTCACAAGAGATAAAAGATGTTTGTCAAAAACGAAGCTTTCAATTCTTTAATTAAAACGCCAAAATAATCTCATTTTTATAATTAATCAACGCCAGAAAAGTCATTAGTTCTATTTAAGGAAGTCTAATTAATCGGTATTTGGATTAATCATCTGTTAGATCTTTATTTAATTCTTTGTGCTGGCATTGTTTTGGAGTCTTCCTGTTTTGAACCCCCGGATCCAGTCGGATCTCCAGAGAGTTCACCGTGGCCTTGAACGAGGCGCCATCAGCACCTGCTCAGTCGCTGCGTTCGGCTCGGGCTTAAAGTATCAGCTAAATGGCAGACATGCTAAGGATGAGCTGTAATTCCTACTTCAGGAATCCAATCATCTTCACTGGCAGTTTCAGATTAGCCTCAGCCGGCGTGTCAGAAAATGACTGACACACATTCCCTGAACAATAGATGTCTGCCAGAGCCTATGCAGACGCAACCAGCAGCGGTTACAGGGGACATGCTCACCATTGTGAGCAGAGTGACAACAAGAAGGGAGGAGTTGGTCATGTTGGGCTTTTGCGCGATCGTCGCACATCCAATTTGCTTCCTCCCGCCTGAACTCCTGCTCCCAGATTCACGGTCGGAGAGGAATCACTTAAACTTCCTTCAATCAACTGGTGTCGCGGCGTTTGAAATGGAAAAAGCGAAAGCTTCACCTGGATCCAGTCTGACATCGCCTCTTTCAATCAAGAAGTCTGTGATGGGGGAACATCCATCTGTCTGCCACGCTCTCACATTTATATGTGCAATTTACTGTGTGTGACTTGATTTCATTACACATAGAGATACCAGCAAAACAAATAACCCATTTAATACCCATTAACTATTCATGAATACACAGTTTTATGAGCTTCTTTTAGAGACAAGCAAATGCTCGAGCACAAATATTCAATTGAGAAATCTGGCTGATGTTTTAAATAGCATCTTACTGTAGGGAGGGAGGAGTAAAACCATAACGAGTGAATTCATTTATCTGACAAACGTCACTGTGCATATTATTCTTTCCATTCCAAAAAGGCTCGAACTAAAGACCTTTAAATCTCGACTAAGATAAATATTATTAATTCAGAGCAGCAGACAGGATAGACAGCCCGATAAAATGAGTGTTTATACAGCAGTTTCAAAGAGATGTCACCGACATCTTCACTGTCGGAGAAGTAAATCCATTAAAAAACAAGAAATAGAACAGTGATGCAACACCTGCCATTTGTCGGATGATTTCTCCCAAAGCGTTGCCATGACTGAATACATCTTTGAGCACTGTTGGCCCAAGGGGGAATCCCGAAAGCACCGCGGTGTTAGCGCAGAGATTTATCCTCGGAGAGAGATATTGCCATGCAGCAGATTTTTATGCAAGATTTAAGTTGTAAAGGCCAGTGGAGGATGACAGTCTTCTCGGAAGTGATCTTTGTTGCTCACTGGAATGACAATAATTTATATCCAAAAATAGATGGCGCGCCGTATTTGAGATGTTCCACCTGCCATCTGTGAGCGCCTTCGGCTCCAGCCCAACAGGAAGTCGAGCTGGCTTTCATGTACAGTACTGTGAAGTGGATATTTGAAGTTTTGTGACTTTCTTTTCTTTTTCCGCGAAGTTCCGCACAATACACGTTCGATTTGATCGGGACTTCACGCACGACGAGCGGTTATCTCCGGCACTTTTGACCCCCTGAACTTGTGACGTGGATGCTTCACAGAAATCAGACTTCAGTGACGGAGCGAGACAAAGACTCTGCAGCCGTGCTGGCAGCTCTCCGAGGCAGTACTTATGTCGTATTAAGGGCAGTTAAATGCCAAAATTAGCCCGATTACACGCTCGCAAAGATATGTCACAACGCCAATTTGTAGCAGGTCGAAGACAAGACAAGACATCGGTGCTCAGATTAGTAGGCGAGTGTTTCCAGAGTTGCATAAAAGTGAGCTTGGACCATTTTAAAAAAGAGGTATATGGATGGAAAAAATATAAAGAGCAATGCTGCTTAACCTTTTTTCTCCTGGGACCCCAAAAAATTAAGTTCTCGAGAGCCCGAGGACCCTCTTTACCATTTTTGTTTGGAAAAAACAGGACAAAAATCGTATGCAGCTGATAAATTGCACTCTGCCGTGATTCATGTTCCACTTCTAATCGACTGGGCCACAAGCGTATACCTTTTGCCTGATCCTAACCCCATTCTTACCCTTTCAATGACTCGACACCCAATTACAGGCAGAAAATCACCCCAGCAAATCCAATCTCGTTTCGACCACGTGAAAGTTGGTTCTCGATTGCCACGGCGATCTAACAAGCAGTTGTTGAGGTATTGCAATCCCCGAAGAGTACGCAGGTAAACAAAAAACTAAAAAATCAGGCAGAAATTACAAAAGATAACTGGGGGTTTTAAGCGTGGAGGAAGAAACAGAAAAGAAAGGAACATAATTGTGGAAAATTGAAATCATCACAGCAACATGTCAGCCTCTCCCTCAGCTGTGTTGTAGTCAGAGTGTCAATCACATGAGCCCCTGCACCCAAGCCAATACAGTCGACAAATTACCATTTGGAGCGGAACCCGGCTATAAATGCGATTGGGTTGGATTTGAGTCTTCTCTCCCGGCTTTGGATTTGAATAGAATGGAGTCTGTTCTCGTCTGTCTTTCTTTTTTTTTTTTCCTCCTGTGCCTCTGTGGCTTCAGAAAGCAAGATTAGATAGAGGTAGGGAGGAGAAAGAGACACGTACACACACAGAGGGAGAGAGGGATGGTGGAGGAAGGCAGAGGGGAAATAAGAAATACAGAGCAAGACAGAGAGCATCCACGGATCTTTAAAATTGCAAAAGCCTTAAAATAAATCTAAATTTAGGGCTTTGAAAAGTGTGGAAATGTGTGAAACGTCCGTATTAGAGGTCTTATTTTTCCACCACTCGGTGATAAGTTTCTTTGTCCTGCTCTTCTCTTCTTAGATTATTTGCGGGCAGGCTGGGGTGAGCAGTACAATAGGCCTCGTGATGTTTTATTCATCACCGCTGCTTTAGTAAACAAAACTGGACTTCATGTACCTTAACAAATAATTCCATGTTGTCCTTTTTATTACACTGTCCATTCAGGATTTCACAGTCTTTTCATGAGACAGACTGAATCACAAATAAGTTGCTTGAGGCAGTTTTATAGTGGTCCTTTGGTTGCAAAGTGACATCTATGAAACTCTAACCTTATTTTCACAATAATATAATCAAAAGCAAATGACACACAAGAAAACAAGACTGTCAGCTCTTTGTAGGCATTTGTGCTCAACATTTTACCGGAAGCTTAAAGTTTGCTCACTCAAATTTGAGAAGAATCTAAATGTCTTGAGGGGGAGGGGGGCACTCCTGGCACAACAGGTTGGGGGCCACTGTATCAAATAGCTGCTTTCAATCGTGGTGTTAAGTCTGATTTCCCTGTAAAACTGTAAACCTAGTCATGACAACATCAAAGCCACACACCCCTAAAAAATACACCGGGACCCCATGTTGGTCGGTGTACATTTATTTTACCTTTGTGGAGTTAAAAACAAGATGTGCAAAGCGTTTTATAGCATACAACTCAAAAGTAAGACCACCAGTTATGAAACTGTTCAAAGTTTTCACTTTGGTCTGCCTTATTTGTGCTCCACACAGTCTCTGTTTTCCTTCCCAGTTCTGTTTCTGTGGACCTTGTTGCTCCTGCGCTCATTTAAAGGTTTAGTATAAACGACTGGGGAGCCAGGAGCCTGTTTTGGTCCAAACTGCCCACATGGTTGCTTCAGACTCGAGATCGGGCAGTTTGACAGGTCACACTTACCACAACCTTTAAAGTTGATAAGGTATTTTTGTTATTTACAAAGCCAGAAGGTACAGCAGTCCAGTCAGTCATGGGATTTTAGATACTGAGCAGTATTTACTCTCTGTGTTTGGCCTTTAAGCGAGGGAAATATCAGGCTTTTTAGCTGCTAAATGTTCCAATATGTACCTGTGTGCCTCTTGGTGCTGAGTTGGTAGTGTAGGATGAAGTTGTAGATCCATTTTTTTTTTTTTGTTGAACTGAATTCAGCTGCAGAGTCGTTGGCTCAACAGCTACAGCAAGAGCTGAAACTCTCTATAAAGCTCTAAAGCCGCCGTGAGCTGCAGCTTTAGGTAATAATTCTCTGTAGGGCAGACTGTGACCACACTGTCACATTGTTCATTACGTTGTCATCTGATACACTCTCGTTGCAGCCTTTGCTGGGCCCGGTGTAAAGTGTAAAGGTTTACTTGCAGTTCCAGAGGTGGCTTTTTCTTTGGTTTTGCTCACTAAATGTCCTGATATTGTGTTTTCTCTTCGGTGTGTTCTCTCAGTAAACTGGTGACCGAGGCTCAGTCGGTCAACTTGACTTGTGTCAAGTTCGAGTCCCCGTCTCGTTCTGGTGATGCTGGATTCCAAAATACGTGCTATGAGGTGACGTCTACTCACCATAAAGAAAGGAACTTAAAACTCTGAGATGCTGTTGTGCTTCAAGGCTGCAACTTTGTGAGGGGAGAAGCCAGCTAATGAGATTTTATCGCGAGCGGAAAGAGACGGGCAGGCACAAGGACGAGCCGACGCGTCTGAGTTTCCGACATTTATTCAGACTGAATAAGCGATCGCGAGGCCCCGTCGTGTTGCCGTCTTTGTTTCTGACAGTTTATCCCCGACACAGGTGATCAATTAATGCGAAACAAAATAAGCGATGAATTAATAACAAAAACAAAAGGTTAGCTGCAGCTCTACATGTGTCACATTTTGCACCGCGCAAGGTAACATTTCATTTCGGCAACCCCGGAGTGTCAGTGGGAGATTCATTAGCTCATTAGTGGGAGACTCATTAGCCCGAAGTCATGTGATGTTTTAATCTTGGGTAACGTCGGTGCGACGCTGTCGGTAATCTTTGCACTCTCCTGACCCGTATGTCGGCCGGTTGGGTGGCTGGTACGGAGGCAGGTGGCAGGCCGGCTTAGGCAGCTCACTGTCAAGTGGACGGATCACTGTGTGGCATCACACCAGTGCCTCTAAAGTTGAATATCTGATGAAAGCGGGGGATAAGGCTGCCTGTTATCGACATTCCGTTGATTAATTGGGGGAAATGTGGGTGGTTTCATTAGTGGGACGGTCTCCTTATCTGATCCCTTATAAGAAATCCTGAGTTGGCTCGATAAAATGTGGACTTTAGGCTTCAAATATTGCCCGTAACTCCAGAAAAATTGTTGAATTATTCTTTGTGAAACCTGCCGAAAAAGCCTGTGGAGACGGAGACAGAGAGAGTGCCGCTGCGACTGAGGTCTGGGTTATTTCAGGATGGTTGTCTTGCAGTGTAATGTGGTTTGGCACTTGTGTGTCTAGTCAGGAGGAGATATATGGCAGAATTTGCCTTGAGTGGCTGGCTGGTTTCTGAATGGAATTGAATAGATGTGCTCTGGTTTCTCTGGTAGCTGATTGCAATGGTTAAGACTTTTCTCTCCCATTTCTCAACCTCATTTTCTCTCCCCGCATCTCCCTTTGTCTTATCTCCTCTGCATCGACTTCTTGTTGTGTCCTCCTTCCTACTGCCCTCAATTTTCAATTCTGTCTTTTGTCCTCTTTGTTTTTTGGGTTCAGCTTTTGCTTTTCATGCTCTGTAGTTATTCTGCTTCTCCTGAAGTCCCTCTGCTTTTTTGTTTAAGGTCTTCTTTCTCTCCTCCTTTTTCCTCCCCTCAACCTCTCCTCCTACAGGTTTCCCCTCTTCATTCTCAATCCTTTCTTCTTTTGCTTACTCACCTTATTTTTGCCATTTGCTTTCCTTATGTCCTTTTTCCCCTATATCTCACTTCCTGCTCTTCTCTATATTTATATTCCCTCCCCTCTCATCACTTCTGAGTCCCCCTCTTTGCTTTCTTCTTATCTTCCTCTTCCCTCTTTCGGGCTCTTTGCTTTCCTGTCCTCCCTTCTTGCTTTCTCTCTGTCTTTTGCCTTTATCCACAGTTCTCTCCCTTCCTGCCTCCTTCTTGGTTCTCCCTCTGTTTTTGTGCTTGCAGTTTTAGCATACTCTGCAGGGAGCACTCCTGCGATGCCAATTATATTGACTGAAGAAAAGGAGAAAGAGAAAGGGAAAGGGGAAGGAGGTAGAGGGGAGAAGGTGGAGGAGGAGGAGCAGGGAGGTTTGGAAGACCTGTGCACGCACAAATACACACATTTGCGCTGACAGTGTGAATGAATAAGGGGCGAGATTGGGGCTTGGGAGCACAGGAGGAGCAGAGGAGGAAGGCTGAGGAGAAGGGGAGGAAGAGAGGGATGATGAAAGAGGGGGAGAGCTGGGAGGAAGAGGACAGAGAGAAATTGGAGTAGAGCGAATCCGTCTGTGAGTGTAATAGTCTCCCGCTGTCGAACCCGGGGGAATTCACCGACTGCAGAGGGGAAGAGAGAGGTAGGGAAGGCATAAACAGAGGGGGGAGAGAGAAAAGAGAGAGAGAGGGAGAGAGAGAGAAGGGGGGAGGGAGGAGGGTGAGCTGGGGTGTGCGATCACAGCAGAGTGGAGGATAGAGAGATACAGAAGAAAGACAGCAGAAACACAGGGAGACAGCGGGGAGAAGAAAGATGACTCCAGTCCTTTCCTCTCCGAGCTCCGCTCGCAGGGCTCTACTTCAGGCAAATGTGGCTCGTGACATTAAATAAGACTCAGCGACATGACTAAGTGTATGAATGGAGAGCATGAGTATATCATAGTAATGTGCTGCCGTGCCAAAGCCCAGCCTGGAGAAGTACATGCAGTGATTGCCTGTGCACTGCCTGTTTACTGTACACTGTCCCCCCCGCGAGAGAGAGAAAGGGTCAGTTCACCCAAATTACAATTCCTCCCACAAGGCACGGAGATGGTTTCAGTTGTGTTTGCTCAGGGGTTATACGGGTATCCATCACTGAAATGTTCTTCTCTTGGCTGCGGTGGAAGTTAATGGTGTTTCACTTTGGGAGACGGCATGTTTGGTTTCTGTTGGACTATCCACAATCCTGCTCTCAACAGTTACCACAGGACACCGCTTGGTTTTCGAACAGCGCGGTGTGAGAAATTCAGGGTGGGAGCGACCAACTATCCTAAAGTGAGGAAGTATTTTCTTTTTTAGTCGACTTGCCCCCGTAGGCCATCAAGGGAGTCTGCACTAAGGTTGTTCACACCACCTTCGAAAACAAAGTGCACGTCCTCTGTGGATGCAGGCTGGCTGATGATATAGATATATATAGTCTCATGATGCAATTCTCATCCTGTTACCAAAGAACCTCTCTGGAGGTCATGCTGTGAGTCCCAAGACCCTCAATTCATCTTCGTAAACTAAAAATAACTCATATTGACAATGGCTCTATGATTGGGATTATTTTACTCTCCTATAGAGTCAACATGGGTCTGGTCAGATGCTTTCTTGATGGTAGGAAATGGCGGAACAGTTACATTTCTTTCAAATATGCCCAAAGCTTTTATCCTGTTGTGCAATTTACTCAAAATTCACTTCTGTTGTGTCAGATTGGTGACAGAAATCTTCCAGAAGACGCTCTGTGGCCAATCTGCTCTTCACAGCATATAAAAGCTGAGTGAGAAAATGATTTGTATATCGTGAAAACAGACGTTTTTCACTTGCTTTATTGGCGCTTGCTTGGATTTTTATGGCTTTCTTTGAGGTTGGATGTTTCCATCGCTTTAGAAACATCGATAAAAAGAAACATAATCTTCGCCAGCCCGCACAGACGAGGAGGGAATACGTACAATAGCATAAAGGCAGCTCTTGCACACAGTTGGCTTTTGTTGTCTATTTGTTGTTGCTGCATTGGAGACTGTTCTTCCAACAAAACTAACAATCAGATGTTACAGCAAGTGCCTTCAAATGGCCATCCTACATTCATGGACAAAAGCCCTGCAGCAGCCGTTTGTTTCTTGACAGTCAGCGCTGGCTTCTTTCTGCCATGGCCAGGAAGGCTGCGTAGCCTTTAACCATGTTTAAAGTTTCACAAAGCTCCTCTAATCCCAGCAACAAAAGAAAAAAGTCGTAATTCCACCGAAACAGCAAACTTTTCAGTAACCGAAGCCAACACCTTAACATTACTCAACGGCGTTACCTTAAGATGCTTTTATTTTTTTCGCAGCGAGAGACTGTGAAAGTTTTCAAAGGCACAGACAGGTGATGCAACCTTGCTGATAAATGTGTCTGATTTTTTTTAGATCCAACAATGAGCCTTTCGCTTATCTGACTTCAGTCGAATCCTGCCGCTCGGAGAATGAAATTCACTCAAGTACAGTTCATTGTCAGCTGAGGACAAATAACGCGGATCTGAACACTAATTTGCCATTAGGGTTTTTTTTAATGGCAGAAGATGAAGCAGAGTGGAGGCATGAGGGCGATAGCCTGGTGAGAAACAACAGAGAGAGACTGTCAGAGATAAAGTTATTTAGATGTGTTTTTGCAGCCTTCTTGAGCTCAAACTGGGCAGCATGTGGCCCCTGACACCCCCGTCTGCAGGGGACCTCCATAAACCCCCTCAGCTATGATGAAACTCTACTTGAGTGATTCTTTTTTTAATGCTTGTGTTTTCACAGTTTCTGACAGTTTTAGATTAGTCGGGATGCATTTCTCAACTGACACACACTCTTATACATCTGCACAGCCCACTGTACATCCATCATGCCAAGTGCTTGCATGCATAAAGATAGAAAAGAGGGGGCTTTTGGTGTTTTTCCAGCTTTTTAGCTTGACGTTTGCCTTTTTGATATAAATTTATTGCAGGCATTAGGGAGCGGATGATTTATCTCGCCACTATTTGCCTTTTCAGACAGGAAATCAGATAGTTAGGCTGCTGCCTAAAGTGATGGTGACTCCCCATCTGTGGCTGCTAAAAAAAAACAACCTGGAAAACTTGCAGCATCATTTCCCTTTTTCGAGCAGTCAGCTGCTGTTTTGGGCTTGTGCTGTAATGTTTCATTTCGGGGGGGCCTAATTTATCTCAAACTTTAGCCTACCATTGAATCAGAGCAATAGGTCAATCGATATGAGTGCAATATTTTGAGAGTTCTTTGGTTGGGAAATGACTTTCAGTGCTCTGTAATGCTCACAGGGATGTTTCAGCGGCTTTGCTACGCCGACAAGAATGAAATATAAATGGAAGCACTGAGAAGTGATGAGTTCAGCTCGAATACATTGCAGGAATACATTACAGTAAGTACTATCAAATGGATGTCAGCCACCGCGAGTCTTTTAAGAAATAACACAGGTTTTCTTTAAAAGCAAAGGAGATTATGGGTTATATAAGTGGTACTTTGTCTTATGATTCTTTACCCACCTATTTACTATATTTAGTGTAATATCACCGCCTTGTAATATGCTCTGCGTGGTGGGTATTTATAGTTTGTGTAGGTGTGCGCTGTGTGCTGGCGTGCTCGCAATTTAAAAAACCATTACCGACCAGGGGTCATTGACAGAACTTCCAGGAGATTTTCAGCTGAATGTTCACTTAATGTCATGATAATTTAATTCACCTCACTAAAACAATTAGAAGGAAGGAGATTGCATAGTTTGATGGTGATTTATCTGTTTTCGAGGCCGGATAAAAGGAGGACTGTGCTCAAAGGTCCAGGTTTTATCCACTCCAGCGTCCTGCGTGCACCTGCGTCGGAGGATCTGCACCATACGCGATGATGCTTTGCACTCATATATTCTTTCAAGTGGGTCACCAGATGGTCACAATCGCGCCAATTCTCCGGCCTCGGCGGCAATGACTGTTAAGAACAGGGGGAATGACCTTAATTGGTCAATTAGCCCGCGAAAGGTGCCCTAACAATGTCTTGAGGCACCCTGCCACTCACTGGCATGCAGATGAAACCGCCACTGTCCAGCAGCTATTGTTTCACTGTGTGTTTCCGTGCTGCCATTGTTGGAAGCAGCGAGCACCCTCCCCCCTCTTTCTCATCTTCCCCATCTTTCCCATCTTCCCTTCGCTCGCCCTGTTGTTCCATTGATCTCCATTGTCTTGATTGGGAGTGACAAACCGCGGGGGCCGTCTGAAAGGTTGCATTCGTTAGTTGGAGTCCGTCGTTACACGACATACGCACATTCCTACAGACATGATGAGGGGGAGGCAGAGGGGCAAACATGGGTACACACACACACACACACACACACACACACACACACACACACACACACACACACACACACACACACACACA
>JAUESE010000048.1:4139851-4151277 GCA_032274725.1 Malacoctenus triangulatus | reverse complement strand
TTCTGATGATCAGTGATGACTGTGTTGGCTCAAACTCACGGTTCCAAACGCTGTTCGCAGAGAAAACGCAAGCGCGCAGCAGCAGCAGCAGCCTGGGTGTAAAGCGTGAACGCGGTCCGGGTTAGACTCTTATAAATACACGGTTCCTGGATCAACCAAATAAGTTTAAATAGGCTTAACACTTCCTGCTCATCCATTTGGCAGAGCAGCTTATGAGTAACTGCATCAACTTGATTCAAGCACTTTCACTTCTTCTGTAGTTAATTGAATCGAATCATGTTTGGCTTAAATCTTTCTTCTTTCTTTTGGTTTAAAACATTTGAGAATAAAAAGTACTTAAAAATATCTCAATCTTTTACGACCATTAAAGTACCATTTGTACGATTAAACATCAAGATTTTCGTAGTTCCTCAATTGCGCCACGAAATAAATGAGCAGGACGTTAAAAGGTCAAGGCAAACTTTAGGACCGATGAGCTGAACGTGACCTTCAACTTTTGGTTGCGTGACACAACAGACTTCGTACTTGGGAGCGAAAAGAGCTGCGCAGATGGATGGAAGGAGTGATGGGATCGCGAGGCAATTAGACGCAAGGGGTGAGAGCGAGGGGAGACAGAAAGATTCCCTTCTGCACTAATGCTCGGCTTTACAGCCGAAGTCAAACTATTAGGAGAGGGAGAGAGGCAGAGCGAGGGCTGAGAGTGGCGAGAGATGGATACTGGCTGAGAAATGTTCATTTGCCGACGGCCAACGTTTTTTTTTCCTTTAGTAACGGACAATTTGGAAAACAGAAAGAGGAAAGAGGGAATGAGTGAGGGAGGGAGGTGGGGGGGAGACAAATTGAGAGACTAGCGAGTCTTTACTACAGATGGAGCATCAACCGGAGTGGAGAGGGGGGAGAGAGAGAGTGAGAGCGTGATACGAAGTGAGGCTGTGTTACTGCAATGATGCAACACTTGAAGGCCGACCTCTACTTCGGAGGATATTGAGGAGAGTTCGAAAGAACGAGGAAAAAGGAAGAAGGAGGTGCAGTGCAGAGGAAGAAAACATGAGAGGGGGGGGGGGGGAGGAGGTGGGAGGCTCCCCTTTGCAGTGGTCCAGCGTGCGCAGCAGATGTTGTGCTGACTTTTAAAAGCAGAGCCAGAGATGTGAGGCGTGCAGAATCCAACCCCTCAACCATGTCTGTTGTTCAAAGTGCGAGCCGATGAAGGAAACACGACGATTTTGTCTTTTTAACCTCTCGAGCCAGAGGCTATAGTTTGAATTTTCCACGTGTAAAGGTAAAAAATAAAAAAAAAAGCCGAAACTCCACTCAAAACCACTTCTCAACTGTGTGCTGTGAAGACAAATCAATGAGCTCACAAGATGCTGAAAGACTCTGCAGGGCTGAGAGGAAGTGCAGAATCAGAGGACTATCTGGCGCTCTCAGCACTCTGCAAGATTTTTTTTTTCTTAATATGGAAATTCTTATTTTTTACCAAAGTGCTTCCTAACCAGGATTCGGGGGCACCAGAGGGAGTGTGCTACCTCTGCCTGCTCTGAGGATGTCGGTACTTGGTTCGCACGCAGCCAAACGGGCCCACCAGAGAGTCCAAAGTACACACACATACTCGTCCTTCTTTGCATGTAAAAGTAAAAACATTAAAAATGTGTAGTCATGGGAACGTTTTACTCGTCTGGTCCCATTGAACCCTGATATCCAATGAATTAGACAAGGATGTTGCGCAATCTAGAGCAGACTTGGGAAACTCCTCACAGCTTTTGGCTCAATTGGGTGTGTCCACCTGTGTTTGGCTTCGCTGTAATGTTTTAGCAAATTGAAGATCTTAGTGGGGGGTCCAAAGTGTTGCAAAGTTAATCAGACAAGTTAAAACAGTTTTCAAAGTTCGCTCAGAATAAGTCGACCGAAAAAAGAAAATCCGAGCAGTCTTGCTCGGTGGCTCACAGTGACTGTGGAGCCAAGCAGTGAGAAAGCAAAGGAAGATGAGACATATCAGAAAGGTTAATATAAAAGGATGGTCAGCTCCAGAAGCGGCGGTATGATTGTGGGAAGAGAGTTAGAGAGAAATTCTTCCGCGCTCCACTTTGGAAGTGATAGATTGAGACCGGGCGGCGAGTCATCGATGCAGTTGGCCGGAACAGCGGCGCACCGACAGTGTGCTTCAGAGCTGAGACAGCGCGACGTGGGGGGATGAGAGGAAGGAGGAAAAAGAAGGATATACTAGAATGGCAATGAAAAGCAAGGCGCGCCGATTGAAGGGAGAGGAAGAAGAAAGAAGTGACGGAGGGGGGGGGGGGTCATGGAGAGAAATCCTGAACTTCTCACCGTCATTTTTCTAATGCGGCGCAGCGTGCACGGGGCTTTGGAGCCAGAGGAGCCGGGAAGGGATGGACAGCCTGGTGAGAGACAGAAGAAAGACAAGAAAATGATTAGTGACAACTCCTCACGGTGATCGCAGCCACGCTGCGGCGTGGAAGCTGTACGGAGGGAAGTCGGGCTGCCAAGTCAGATGGAGAAGCGTAAATGGACTTTCACTTCTACGGTGCATTACGCCACTTTGGCTGCCTCTGTGCGCTTTACATGATCAGTCAAATTCACCCAGTCACTCACACACACTAACACACCAGTGGCGACAGCTGCCATGTGAGGAGCTCACACACCATCGGGAGCAACTTGGGGCTCAGTGTCTTGCCAAAGGACATATTGACCGCGCGACTCGAGGAGGGAAGCGCTTACTTCTGGATTAAAAGGCGATCTCCATCCCAAGCTGAGCCAACCGAGTAGACGGATTGAATTAAAACTAAAAAGATCACGAGGAAACGTCAATAAATGGAGCGAGACAAAGAGGAAAAAGAAAGGAAAACAAAGCGGTGTGTATAATATAACAGTGAGGAGAGTAATGAGTGTGTGGAGAAGAGTACAGGGATACAGGGAAGGCAGGGAGACCTTGGATTTAATTTACATTAGAACGAGCTCTTTGCACTAACGTGAAAAACGATGAAAAATCTCCGCTCACGCTGTGATATATGAAAAGTTGATGTTTCCGGCATAATCACAGGGTTACATCAATGCGATCCGTTCCTCTGAAAGCTCGGGCTGACTTTTATCATTAATCAGGCGACCAAAGCCATTGATATCAGTTAAATTTGACCCTGCTCGGCTGAGATGAGAGGTGAAGCAGAGAGGAGAACTGAGAGTATGTTCTTTTAAGAAGCATTTTTAAAGGAACATAGACGGAATAAAAAAAAGAAAACTCAATTTAAGAAAAAAAAATAGAAGTAATGGAACAGAACGAAGGAAACCAGTCTGGTTCCAATGGAGCAGAGCTAATGAGAGTTGCAGAAAACAGGAAATTAATTGTTAAGGGACATAAAGCCCAATTGTGTTTATTAAAGCGGATACAATGACCAAAACGCATGCTTTCTTACAGCTAATCCCATCCTGTATTATTCCAAGCATGAACACTGACACCAAAGGAACCTGTCACTCCATGGCAAAAAATAAATGATCTGATAAGTGTTGCCAATGCAGGATATTTTAATTCAGCTTAAATCCTTAATTCTAGATAATTTATTTTAAGAGCCTTTTAAGGACCCACAGATACCCTGGAGGAGATCGTGTGGGAGTGAATGGATGGATGAGGGGGAGAAAGAAAAAAAAAAAAAAAGGCCCGGTGCTGCTAATAGAAGAGATTATACAGCCGGGAAAGCACGGAAACAGATGGGTTCCTGCATTAGTGCTACCTGGAGACAGCGAGACAGACGCAGACACGGAGAGAAAGAGATGGACGTGGGGGGAGACGAAGACAAGTGGAGGAACACAAACACTGATGTCGAGACCAGCGGACAGGGACATTTGTTACAAATTTGATTTATTTATCATAACCTCCAATCATCCATCTTTTATGCGCGCTTCATGCGGGCTGCGGTTTCAGGGGCTAGAGACGTTTCCTGTCAACGTTTGGCAAATGGCAGGTTCGCTGTACAGGTGGCCCGTCCATTACCGAGCGAACAGATGGACACACCAACACGCTCACACCCACGTACAAGTTGGGAGCCACCAATTAACCTAACAAGTGTGTCTTCGGATATCTTGAATAAGCAGGATCACCTGAAAATTAAAGATGGATTTGTTTGTTTTTCTCCGAATGGAAAGAACACGAGAGAATTTGTACTCGTCAGGACATTTCGAGCGTAATTTCCAGAGTAACCTTTTCCTCGCAGGCTCGGCCGCTCCTCGGAGCAATACATCGCGGCGCATCCTTCCACCAGTGGAGACGCCGCATTACTCACGCTCACTGCAAATTTCTGACCAATCACACAACACTTGTCGGACAACACACAAGGGAAAAAGTTCCAGTGACGTGTCGAGAACAAGCTGACAGAACCCCCTGATCAGTGCTGCGAGCAGAGATGAAATCCCTCTTCTCTTGCTGCCCCGAGAGAAAGAGGATAAACTTCTCTGGTCATGCAAAGAAGCTGAAAAATTTAACAAAATGAACCATTCAAGCACAGGAAGAACATGTAAACTACTCAGTCAGACTCCAGCAAGGATGTTAACTGGATTAACTTGAGAAAACTTTACTTACCACGAAAACACTGCCACTGTTCAGTCATAAAACAAAGTGCTTTAACACGACACCTGAAGGCAGCATTAGAGCAAATTACAGTTTCGGTTTGATGTCACTGAGTTATTTAGTCGGTAGCTAGTTTTCATTGACACATCATCAAAGGCAACGCTGCCACCTACTGCTCAGTTCTAGGCCTCAGCGTCAACAGGAGTTGTCTCATGCTCTATTCAATATAATCACGTCGGCCGTACTGGACTCTTCGGCAGGCCGCGTTCGGTCCCCGGGCCTCATGTTTGACTCCCCTGCTCTAGATTCATATCGGAGTCTGGCAACTCCAGGGGCAGGCAAAGCCTCGGGGCCCCTCTGTGATCTCCAGCAACCACCCAAGGCGGTTCTGTCGGGGGTTTATAGGTTGGAGGTCTTTACCTTTTTATTTGCTCGAGCCAATCCCAGGTGATGCTGTGCACAGGCAGGGAGCAGCGTGCACCGCTGGCTCGTCCATCGCAATTCCATAAAAGGGGCAAGGAAATAAATATTGCGTGACACGGACGCACAAACATGAAGATTACTTCCCCCTGTCTCAAAAGGATTATGTGACAGTAGAACAAATTGGGCGCTATATTCACTTGTTAGCCAGCGATTAACTTTCAGCCAGAAAAATGAGGATTAATAGGGATATTTGTTTTGGTCAGTTATGTGTGATTAAATAGTAAAAGCTCTGAGGTAAATAGATTCATGAACTGTTTTGGTTGTTTTTTTTGTTTCAGATGATGAAAATAAGGTTCGCAAGCTTTTAAAACAAACTTTTGTCCACCTTGCCACCATTACCCTCTCCATCGATTCCCTGTCCCTTCTCACTGCAATCGTGTTACTCACATTAAATTAACTCACTGCATTGTATCTAATGCTTTTCCAGTTTAGGATTGAGGGTGATGGTGGAGCTGATAACGGCTGACATTGAGTGAACGCGCGGCGCTCAGTGCTTCGGTTGCCAGTTCATCACCGGGCGAACAGTCGCATAAATGCACCTATAAAAGGCAATAATTGACCTCGCATGCAGGTTTTTTGTACTGCTGGTGGAAGAAATCAACCACACGCTCAGAGAGAACATTAAAACTCTCACCGTGCTTCCTCCACGTATATATTTACATCAGAAAAATGTACGAGATCAGGTTTGTCCTCGTTTCTTCTCAGTAATTAAACAAGAAAAGTAGACTTGCCGAGTAAACAGTCGAGATTTGAGACGAGCGAACACATTTCCCCAGTCAGGAGGAAAAAACAAGGTATTTGCTTTTACTTTATTCATAACTTTATTTATTTGTTGTGTTGTTTCCTTCCGTCTCATAAAAGCACATCAGCAGACATCAGACAGGCTATCATCTGCCTCGCTGCAATTTAACAAGGTAATGGCTCTCTGGTGATTCACAAACCAGGGTGGATGGGAGGGCTCCTTCCTCCTGGGAGGAGATGGAGCAGGCAGGCGTTAACTTTAGTGAGAACGACTGTAACTAGTAAATCATTTCATCTCCAACACACGAAGCACTTTTAAAGTTTACGGTCTTAGGAAGACTTAAATGAAGGCCTACGAAAATGAATAAAAAGCGATGCTTCCATCCTCCCCCTCCTTCCCTCTGCCTCTCAGTAAACTGACAATGACTGCTCGCAGCGCTGTGTGGGGAGGTACTCCAAATGCAGGGCGTGTTTTCTGAAAAACTATTGATCCACATCGCATCAGTCAAAGTTTTCCCGGTGTCTGGAAAGGCTCTCTGGAGAATGTATTAACAACAGCCATCACAGGGCCCGGCGCAGGCAGGAGAGACCACTGAGAGCCGGCGCCTACTTGAGAGATGGCTTTTTTTCTCCACAATTTCTCTTTGAATCATTCGAACTTTCCTTTTATTCCACCCCCTGAACGTTCCCCTTAACGTACCTGTGTGTACAGCGAGACAAACGAACGGAAGAAAGAGACAAACACACAAAGGATTCAAAGTTAAAGAAAGAATCCTTGTTTTAAGGTTAATGAACTAAATATATGAAAAGCGTCTCCTGTGTGATTTGAAGTTGGCCTTTCGCTTTCTACTCAAAGACATAAAGGCTGAAATCAATAAACAATACATAAAGCAGAACAGACACACACATCAGTGGTGTAGTAGTCTAATTGTTGCTTTGGCAGTAGACGTTTTTTTTATTTTTAGCTCAATAAATTGACTTTTTGGCACCTCCGACCTTTCTCAGTTTGTGCAGAAACACTGGTGTAAAGAACTATAAATAAAAGACGACAGCGGAGTTGGGTTTGCGAAGGTCCTCCACTCCTTCATCTGTTGTTGTGCTGGCACATCATTAGAGTGTATGTGTGTGTGTGCGCGCGTGTGTGTGCTTGCGTTTTACCTTCAGTTCTTCTGCAATTTTTATTTCCTCACTTTAACCATAAACAAGCGGAGCAGAGAGTCCGAGCCTTAGAGGAACTGTGTGACATTTGAGAAATATGCTTTTCATTTTATTAGAGAATTAGAGGAGAAGAGTGATATCACTCTTCGATGAGAGTGGCATCGATCTTCTGCTCTAACTCTCGGCGAGAAAGCAAATAAAGCATTTCCCCAAATGACCAAGTTTTCCTTCATTCTCGGCTCCCCCACCACTGAGGATAAACCACATGAGAACGTTTTTTTTCCCCTTTGTGAAAATCCAAACATTCATCCATCTTTCATTCTTCCTGATATGCAGTTTAGGATTTTGTGGGGGCGGAGCCTCTCAGCGAGCGGTCAACGTAGAGCGTCAGGGAGATGATGAACTGTAGCTGTAATTGATGCTGATAAGATGGTTGACTTCAAATCTTCACTTCAACGCAAATATTTCATAATTCCTCGAGCCAAAATCGATGACAAAATCCAACCAACCCTCAACTTTATTTATACTTTGTTTTGCGTCTGTTTGGTTGATCAAGTACTCAGTTGTTTCATGAAATGTTTCATCTAAAAATAGCAGCATTTACAGTTCTTGGCTTCATTCTGCTTCTCTTTCAACTCACTGCATCGCTGTCAAGTGGTGCTGAATCATTTACACAATATTATTTGCACATTTTTGAAAATGATTTTGAGTTAGACAATCCCAGCTAAGCGTGACAGCCCCGGGTGCTATTAGGACGGTTTCAAGCTAAAAGCTGAATCAATTCGATGCAGCTGCAACGTTATTGTGAGCTTGCTTTTCTATTCTGCTGGCAATTCAGTCTCCAATCAATAAGTTCACAACTCATCAATCAATCAATCAATCAACACGCAATGTCTAAACTAAAAGGCTTCCAAGCCCTAATTGAAAAACTCTGCTCACCATTTCCATCAAGATAATTCAAACACAAGAGTCCATAATGAGACGTCGGGAGAATCATTTCTCACTTTATCCTGCACGAATCTGATCTGTGCAATAAAATGAGCAGTGAGTTATCGCCAGAGCAAACAGACAACCGTGAGCAGCAAACTGATAGTGAAAGCTATTATGATAATTACGATCTTTACCAACTTTCTGAGAAGGTGGGAAAAGACGAGCAAATACTCGGTGCTTTTCATCGTACGCCTCCCTCCGTCATGCATTATCTTTAATCCTCTTGCACGACTCTGAGCAGTCGACGCGAGCAGTGTCCTCAGTAGGTAATCTGGCTCGTCGGATGTGTCATCGGTCAGTGTTATTCGCCAGACATCCCCAATGGACATTTTTCACTGCTGTAAACACGACATGGCGGGATTTCATTGGCATGTTGCTCGAAGCTGATACACCGTTGGGAGCATTTCTCTCAATTTCTCTCTCAAGTTTCAAGTGGAACTAATGCTTCCTTGCTTCAATTTGCACCACCTTGGGCAAAGTTTGGCTCATCTCGCCCCGTTTGCCGCTTTCCATTGATTTTTGCATGCATTTGCGCCGCCACCTCTAAATGATTTAGTTTTTAATTCTGTCTGAACTGAAGGTAGGGCACGAGAGGAAAAGAGAGGGGAGTGAATAAAAGAGAGAAGGAGGCAGAGTAAAGGAGGGAGGGGAGGGGATAAAAAAAGACTGGGGTGTGTGTTTATCAAGCGTTTCATAGTCGGTGTAGTGATCCTGGATCAATTGGCGCTCTCAGATCAGTGGGGACGGTATGATCAAGGGAAGCCCACGGTCACTGAACCCAGATCAGCTGTCGGAAAGGACGGATAATTAGGGAGCTGGAGAGAATATTCAGAAACAGATGGGAGGATGGAGGCGACATGTGCGGGAGAGTGGGAGAGAGGGAGTAAGTGAGGGAGTCTTTTTCAATGAGAGTGTCAGCTAAATGCAGAAAATGTAAAACCAAAAAAGAGAGTGCATGTCTGAAAAAGAGACGGGGGGGGGGGCGCGCTGGGACAAAGAGGGAGGGGTAGACAGCTCAAGACGAGAGGAGAGCGATGGAATCGATGGGAGAGAGAAAACTGATGAAGTGAAGCAGGAGGGAAAGTTGAAAGGCAGATTCAGGTTGAGTTAAAGAGGGGGACGAAGAGAGTCCGGGAGAAAGAGAGAAACAGTAATAAAAAAAATATTGGCCCGTAACTGATGTACCTCCACTCGGCAGCGCAGGTCTCTCCTCCTATCGTGCCAATAAAGCAAATTTGAATTCGAGCGAGAGTTCTTGGCAGTGTGGAAACTTGGTTGGAGAGGCGTGAGGAGGCAGGAGGCAGATGAAAAAAGGAATATATGTATGTGCACTCAGTGTGCGTTGAGAGAGAATCCCCCTCTTCCTGAATGTTTGAAGTTGAAAGAGCATGAGAAAGATTGAGGGAGGAGGAAGACGAGGAGGTGGAGGAAGAAGACGAGTGGGCGAAAATAGCTGCTGTGACCAGATCAACACTTGAACCTTTGGGGAGTATCGAATTCTGGAGTTTGAGCTGCAGACAAGAACCACTGTCTGGCCAAACACTCACACAAACACACGAATAAGCAAGAGATTGGGACACACTATCAAACCCAGACATAGGGCAGGTTTGTATGCTGATGAACAGATCTTGTTCATTGAATGTAATCTGTCATCAACACAACGCTGCGCCGACTCGCCACAAAGGCTCCTGATAATATTCGGGAGCCCCCCGATGCTCTCATGACCCCACGATAAATTGCAGATCAGTGGAAAACACAGTTTTTCCGGAGCATTTTTTCTCCCTCTGAAAAATAGTTTTCATGTCTTTGTTTGGACTCACACCAGATCAGTTTGGTCTGCGTTGGCCGTCCTGGAGTGGTTTACTTGTGATAATGATTCGAGGTTTAATAATGCATCATGTTTGACATCGTCTTTGTCTCTTTCGCATCTCGTGTTTCCTGACTGAAAGCTTCCTCGTGGCTTCAAATTGTTGAAACAAATTTCGACTGCTGCTTATGTAAACGACTCGCAGTCCAAATTAAAACACCCCAGCATGCCGTATTAAACCAAGCGAAGCGTGGCTAACAGAGTAACTGCTCTTGTGAGCTTTACCTGCGTTTTCAGTAAGACGTTCAAACAAGCAGTCGAACCACTCTCGCCAGTTACCGGAAATGAGGCTGCCACAGTGAGAGCGGGCTGCTCCATCGTGACATGATCTCTATCTGAGACACTCATTCACCTCGAGTTTACAACATGTTGTTTTTATTTTGTTTCTGTGAGGTCTTGGCTGCAAAACCTTTGACCCCCTCTGGAAAAGAATCAAAAATTTTGGCGTGTCGTAAATTTTAAATTCATCTGAAATTGACCCAAAAACTGTGAAAGAACAGCTTTACCATTTTCATTGAAATACACTAAAATCAAGTGTTGGCTTATAGAAACGTGATGTATCTGAACATGCATCTCAGAGTTTTCTGAAGTGGATGTTTCTGCAGAAATAAAAAGGAAGCAGAAAGTTCATAATGCAGCTAAAAGCCTCTGCCAGGCCCTCCCATCCGTTGTGCTGTTAATTCCATTAGGAAATTGGTTGGACCACATTTTTGCCCCATCAGGGCATTACAGTATTGCCAGTCATGGTTTCCATCACTTTAGCTTCGAAGCTAATTACTTAAGTTTTTTTTTTGGGAAGGGAAAAAACAAAACAGCGAGTGGTTGTGCATATTTATCAGCCTTTCAATCCAAAGGAGAGAATCAGCATCACAGCGAAGAAGTCCACTGGTTCAGAGTTACAAATCGTCTTTGCATCGGTTGAAGACGTGGGCTCTGAGCTCAGATCTGCGAGGTTTCTTGTCCGTCCAAGGCTTGGTGTTGCTCCAAACGCCAGTCAGATGTCAGGTTTATGGGAGAGCGAACAAGAACTTCAGCTATTCAAAGATATTCCTCTCCCAGCACACACATTCAATCACATCACTTCCAATCATCTCGTTTATCTGAAACATCGTGTTCATTACAAATTTTCACTGTGGAATCAGAAGCGAAGCGAGAGTTGGTGACCTATTGGCAGACTATTTATGTTGCCCGCATCAGACTAAACAGCACATGGCACATGTACAATTTTCAGGGTCCTGCCGATCGATACGCCTCCATAACTAGATATCATACCGTCTTTGAAAACCCATCTCACCTGTCGTCGCCAGCAATATACATCATTTATAATGAGAAAAAAGAGAGAGAGCGGGATATAAGAGAGCGGGCTAGAAAGAGCCTGGAGTCCGAAAAGATTAGAAATGTGTGAGTTGTAAGAGAGAAAGGCGAGAAAGGAACATGAGGGAGGGAAAGAAAGAAAGAGGGGATTGAGTGGAGATGAGGGGAGGAGAATTAAGGAGACTGATAGTTGAGCGCAAAGTCCAGGGGGCACAGAGTAAGTGTGTGTGTGTGTGTGTGTGTGTGTGTGTGTGTGTGTGTGTGTGTGTGTGTGTGTGTGTGTGTGTGCGTGTGTGT